>JBBMOC010000824.1:0-17500 GCA_037975185.1 Centropyge bicolor | reverse complement strand
GTGTGTGTGTGTGTGTGTGTGTGTGTGTGTGTGTGTGTGTGAGAAAAGGTCTCGGTGGGAGGTGTCACCGTCACTGTTTCCCCTGGGATCCTGGTGCATTTCACTGCCTGGAACCTGTTGCTTCTTTTGAGATGAAGACTAATATTTTTACCATTTATCATCTTCACTGAAAGAAATCTTCATCTGGCTTCAAAACCAAATGAATCATGAGAAACCTAAGCTCCAAAAACTGACAGCTGAAATATCACATGGCGTCACTCATGGATCCTCTGGTTGGACAAAAACCTGAGCTGAACAGAAAAGGTTTTATTTGTAGAGACTGAAGATCTGATCTTTATCTGCCATGAACTGTCTGACAAACTGTATGTGGTGTTTTATAAGTCAAAGTGTGATGAAGTCTTCAATGTGCACGAGACTGCAAATAACACAACTGATGATGATGGACAAAGGACATGAAACCCAACATCAAAACAAACGACTGACTCTGACTCTGTATTTGAAATAATAGCATCATTCCGATCAATCATCCACAGTCGTGTTTTTAACAGTAAACAGGAACCAGTCGTATATTTGTGGGAGACATTGAGACCTCGCTGACACACTGGAGACGACGATCGTCCTCCTGCAGGTTTGATCCTCTCCTGATTGTTAGTGGAGACGTCAGCAGCTCTCTGTGTGTGTGTGTGTGTGTGTGTGTGTGTGTGTGTGTGTGTGTGTGTGTGTGTGTGTGTCCTGTGATGCTGCTGCTCTGGGTCTGATCCACTAACACAGCTTCTCTCTCACATTATGAAAACATGAGCTTTGAAGTGCTGCGGCCGACATGCTCCTTACCTGGGAGGGAAACCTGCTCGTCTCCCTGCAGAGGAATTATTCATGACCAGCAGGAGAACATGCACTTTATTCCTTTCCTTCTTGAGATGTGTGTGTGTGTGTGTGTTCATGCCGTACAGTTTGGATTCAGAGCTCAGGTCAGGTTGATGATCTGCTCTGTCCACCTCTCTGCTCCTGTGTGTGGTGATAATAATAATAAACTATTGACTGAGCTGCCGTTAAAGTCAGTGAGTTTGAACATTCATGTTTCTCCCAGGATTCATTGTAATGAACCTCGTCTCAGTCCTGCAGTCATGCTCTCATCTCCCTCACCTGCCGGCCACTCCCACCTCATCAGCTCACCTGCAGCTGCAGCCAATCACATCCGCTCAGTATATAAACCAGCTCTCCTGTCATGTGACTATGACCTGAGTCTAAAGACAGTATCTGACCTTTGCTGTTTGTGGAGGCACAATAAAGACTGTTTCCATCTTCCTCAGTGTGACTGTGAGAGTCCAATCACAACCAGCACAGGCCTCTAATCAGGTGAAAATTTGAACCAGGACAGTAACTCACGATGCAAAACTAAGGACGTCGCCCAACCTTGAACTTCATCTTTCATTCATCTTACTTACTACAGTTTTCTTTGACACTGAGCTGTGTAGCCTCTCAGAGGTGTTGCTCTAAGTTATTTTAAAATGAGGACATACAACTTTGGCAACAGTGATGATGAATGCATCTATGTTTGCATCATGTTTATGCTCTGATGGACATATGAATGGACAGGTGATGGACAGATGAATGGACAGATGATGGACAGGTGAATAGACAGGTGAATGGACAGGTGATGGACAGATGATGGACAGGTGAATGGACAGATGAATGGACAGGTGAATGGACAGGTGATGGACGGATGAATGGACAGGTGAATGGACGGATGAATGGACAGGTGAATGGACGGATGAATGGACAGGTGAATGGACAGATGAATGGACGGATGAATGGACAGGTGAATGGACATATGAATGGACAGGTGAATGGACAGATGAATGGACAGGTGAATGAACAGGTGAATGGACAGATGAATGGACAGGTGAATGGACAGGTGAATGGACAGGTGATGGACGGATGAATGGACAGGTGAATGGACGGATGAATGGACAGGTGAATGGACAGATGAATGGACTGATGAATGGACAGGTGAATGGACAGGTGATGGACAGATGAATGGACAGGTGAATGGACAGGTGAATGAACAGGTGAATGGACAGGTGAATGGACAGGTGAATGGACAGGTGAATGGACAGGTGGATGGACAGATGAATGGACAGGTGAATGGACAGATGATGGGCAGATGAATGGACAGATGATGGACAGGTGATGGACAGGTGAATGGACAGGTGGATGGACAGATGAATGGACAGGTGAATGGACAGGTGAATGGACTGATGAATGGACAGATGATGGACAGGTGATGGACAGGTGAATGGACAGGTGAATGGACAGATGAATGGACAGGTGAATGGACAGGTGAATGGACAGGTGATGGACAGGTGATGGACAGGTGAATGAACAGGTGAATGGACAGATGATGGGCAGATGAATGGACAGGTGAATGGACAGATGAATGGACAGGTGAATGGACAGGTGAATGGACAGGTGAATGAACAGGTGAATGGACAGGTGAATGAACAGGTGAATGGACAGGTGAATGAACAGGTGAATGGACAGATGATGGGCAGATGAATGGACAGATGAATGGACAGGTGAATGGACAGGTGATGGACAGATGAATGGACAGGTGAATGGATGGATGAATGGACAGGTGAATGGACAGGTGAATGGACAGGTAAATGGACTGATGAATGGACAGATGATGGACAGATGATGGACAGATGAATGGACAGATTATGGACAGATGATGGACTGATGAATGGACAGATGATGGACAGAAGAATGGACAGATGAGTGGACAGGTGAATGGACAGATGAATGGACAGATGAATGGACAGGTGAATGGACAGATGATGGACTGATGAAAGGACAGATGATGGACAGAAGAATGGACAGGTGAATGGACAGATGAATGGACAGATGAATGGACAGGTGATTGGACAGATGATGGACAGATGAATGGACAGATGATGGACAGATGATGGACAGGTGATGGACAGATGATGGGCAGATGATGGACAGATGATGGACAGATCACAGCAGAGAGGGGCGGGACACATGGGACACGTGGGACGAAGGACTGTACAACAGGGACAGTCGTAAACGTTTAGCGAACTCATGCATTCCTCCCTCTGCTCCCTCACACACACTCGTCACATTTATCCTCCTGTCAGCTCCACTTCTCCTCATTTATGACCCATTAAGCTTCTAATATGAATCTGTGGAGAGTTGAACCAACTGCATCCTGCAGCTCCGACCTTCCTCTGGGATGCACAATCATCAGGAGCCGTGTTGCACAGTTCAGGAGTTTGGACAAAGATCTGACTGCAGCTGTTTTCATTGTCAATAATTCCAAAGATTTTTTAATGTAATTGATTAATTATTCGGTTACAATTAATAAAGATAAAAGTTTCCCAGATGTCGTCTTTAAAAGCCTCATTTTGTCTGATCAGTGGTTCAAAACTTAAAATATTCTGTTTTACAAAACAAGACAATAATTTCCTGTCGACTCCACTCATCATTTCTCGGCCTAAAATTAATCATAAATAAACAGTTGTTGTAAATGTTTTGCAGTAATTTTCCAGCTGTCGTCATGACGATCGTCCCTCTGCCGAATCTGAAAACGACTCTTTGTCTGGAGCCGATCGCAGATGGTTGATGAGTCTCTGTGATGTGTGAAGTTTTTTTTTTCTCCTCCTCCCAAATGTCTGTTAAAAGAAAAAAAAAAGTGGTGCAGAGCAGCATCACATGTTCTCAGCACAAACCCTGAGAAGTGGGTCAGGAAGGAACACGTGAAATTTGTGACTCGTCTGTTGTGAAATATTCATCGTCTGCTGCGACCAAGAATCCAAATGTTTTATAAAACCGACTGGAGCTGCTGCATCAAGCCGAGGCTGTTTTTTAATGATCCTCAGCCTGTGGTGATTAATTAAGAAGCGCAGCAGAGAGCGAACAGTTCGGATCCTCCAACAGAAAAAAACAGACATGAGAGTTGTAATTTAAAGCCGAGAGAACGAGTCTGAGCTTTTGGGTCTTTTGATGAGAGAAAGCAGCTTCATCCTCTTTTTTTAGTTTGATCTTTGTCTCTCTTCTCGGAAAATTAGAACACGACCTAATTTCTGTCAGTTTTCCAGCAGACAGTCTTTTTTTGGTTCGAGCCAGATACCGGCGCTCGCCGCCTCCTGCTGGCTGTGACGGAGGAACTTCCTGTGCAGCTCCGTGTCGCCTGAACGCCTGAAAAATGCAGAATTCACACATTCACTATTGATGGCACGTTGCATCATTTAGCGCCGGGGGGGTGAGGGTGGGGGTGGGGGCAGATGAAACGGGACGGCGCAGGTGGAGAAAAGTACAAGAAGTCCAGCCGTAAATAATGTTTTCAGAAGCGCGACCCCGCTCCTCTTCGATCCAACCCTCCGCACCCAGCTCCACTTTCATCTCATCTTTTCTTCCTCGACCTCCTGCCGTGCCCTCTCGCCCCCCCCCCTCCTCCCTCCATCCATCCTCCCTCCTGCACATCACAGGCATCATTACCACGGCGGCGTGCTGGGCCTCATACACTCGTCCGTCTTCACGCNAGTACACACTAACTTCACACAGACACACTCAGATTTTTCAAACATCCATCTGTTGTTGGATGTTTCATAACTGTTGTATCTCCTCAACCCCCGACCGTCTTCATTTCATCATGTCGCACTCCCACAGTCGCACACACACACACACACACACACACACGCACACACACACACACACACGCTCTGCTCCCACCGTTGCCTATATAACTAAATATTTAATGAAAGTGTCGGAGCAGCTTACTGTATTCAGGCGGGACGGCGTTCACTCTGCTGCTGATGGGATATTTATGCTCGAGCCGCTCCAACAGCAACTGGCCTTTGAAGTCATCTCCTCTCTTCTCCTCTAAAAAAGAGAGAGAGAGAGAGAGAGAGATGCATTAGCAGCCACAGACCTCTGCCTGTTCACTGATCGCTCTCTGCTGAGGAGCCTGATGTGCTGTTATTGCAGTGGGATTTCTGGCCGGCTCCCAGAGGTGATTCGCCGTCGCCGTCTCGGAGTCGGGGCCTGCTGTGGGCGGGTCGCTGGCTCGGAGTCGGGGCCTGCTGTGGGCGGGTCGCTGGCTCGGAGTTGGGGCCAAGCGGCAACCTCCGGCACTGAAAAATGAAGCCAATGCGGAAGTGCAAAAAAGCTGCAGTTCCTCGAATAACCACTAGAGCAGGCTGCAGAAGGGAGTCAATTACATTTGAGCCCCATGTTAAAATGTCCAACTTTACGACAGAAAAAAAACATATTTACAGCCTGGTTCAAAACAAGGCTCTAGTCTCATAAGCTGTTTTTCTACTCCATGACAACTCTGGGGGGGGCGAATTTTTTTATAAGGCGTTCGTTTAAAATATACAGAATACATCATTATGCACAATTCATAGCTGTCAATCTAAGTTGCGCCACTTTGATTGACAGCTATGAACTGACGATCTAAAGGGCGTCACCCCGGCTAATTCTAGTCACTGAGTTTGGGAAAGAGATCGTCGTGGGGTTAGCCGGCTAGCAACGCTATTTAGCATTTAACCTAGCTGGTTAGCCGTAGCTAGTTTGATTCTTTCGAAGAAAGCGGCTTTTTTCAGCCAATAGCGTTCATTCGACCCACCTCAGCTCCGCCCTCGCTCCACCTCTTTGTCCATATTTGGAGTAACCGGAGGTAGGCTACCAAGATCGCACTACGATTTGCTTCATTTTTGCTCTTCAGAAACCTATGGGTGACGTCACGGACACTACGTCCATATTTTATACAGTCTATGGTTGGGGCCTGCTGTGGGCGGGTCGCTGCCTCGGAGTCGGGGCCTGCGGTGGGTGGGTCGCTGCCTCGGAGTCGGGGCCTGCTGTGGGCGGGTCGCTGCCTCGGAGTTGGGGCCTGCTGTGGGCGGGGCCTGCTGTGGGCGGGTCGCTGCCGCCGCAGGTGGTGCAGAGCTGCACCTGTTTGTTGCCACGGCGCCGTCGACAGAGGCTCAGACAAAGGATGAGTCTGAAACAAGCCCAGTTGAAATGTTGAGTTCAGGTCATTAAAGTTAAACTTGTACGTGTCTAAATGCTTCCGAGTGGTGATTACATTCTGGGAAAGCATCTCTGCTGCAGCTGCATGAGTCTAATGAGGCGTGAAATCATGTGTGAGTGCTTGAAAGGGAATAAACCTGGAGGCCAAATCTAACAGATATGTTTCTGTTCTGACGATGAACAGAATTAAATATTAAGTGAAGAAATGCATATTTATTAGAAAACTGATGAAAAAAAATCTTTAAATAGGAATCAATTCAGAGTAAATATTAAAACCTGTCTTAAAAATCCAGTGTGGACTGAAAACCTTAAACTGCACTTGATGGTCTTCAGCTTCTCGAAGTTTCTCTCTGCATCATTTTCAGACTTTTCTTTTTCGCTTCACTGCAGGAAACAGTATCAGAGTCTTGTCCCTGGCTGGAGTCGGTGAAATCAGTGGAAATATAGAGATGAAAACAGTACGTGTGTGGAGGAGGGAGCGTGTCACCGGGGTGCGTTCGAGCCCGGCCGTCCTCCCTCTGCAGCCTCTTCACAGCAGATGAAAGCAGAATGAGACGAAGCTTCACTCTGCCTGAAGCCCAGGTCCTCCGCTCTCTCTCATCTGCTATTGAGATATCTGAGGATTCAGCTCTGACGTCTCCGAACGGCGGAGCACGAGGAAACGTCCGAACTGCTTCGCTCGCTCGTGAGCTAAAGTTTGTCTGTCAAACTGCTTCTGTTCGTTCAGCTGTTCGACTGATGGAAGATTTACATTTACATCTCAGATCATGTTTAAACTCATGTGATTCCATCTTATAAAACTGATTCTTATTTTATGCTCTGGGAGATTTGAAGACAGAAGATGGATGTGTTGTTTTCAGTATTGATGCTCATTCGATGAGGTGATAATTGATGTGATGTATGAAAGCATCCAGATCGTCATCACAGGTGATTTTTAACCTGAGACAGAGAGAGTGAGCGAGGGAAGAGAGCTGATGTTGGCTGCTGCAGTTCTTCTTCAGATCGACTCAGTTATCTGATTCCTCTCAAATCAAACCTGTTGTTTTTGAGGCTTCTCACGAGCCTGATCCAAATCAAACACCTTCAACACAGGAAGAGATGGAAAGAACTGACGGGAAACGAACAACTGAACCAGCCATCATAAGGTTCAAATTTCCATAAAAACTGCACTAAAATCTTCACAATCATTTGCACAATTCATATAATCGAAGCTATTATAAAGCAGTTAATTCTTCCATTCATTATTTTAATTTATGTCAAATTCTTTTACCTGTAAAATATGAACAAATTAGATCTATTATTCTCTAAATTCAGATGCATCAGGTGTAAGCAGCGTTACCGTGACGACCGTTAAAGATGGAGCCAATGACTCTCACTCATTCCAGCTCTGTGTCGTCATTTGTAAACCTGATAACAATCACGACGTCATCTTCATTTTTTAAATCATCTCCATTTGGAACAAAAGTTCATCTGCAGCTCTGAAGGAGAGCGGCCTCATTTTCAGACCCACATTATTTATGAGTGTGTGTGCTGAGTCTGTCGCTCAGCGCTGCTCATCCAATAACGCCATAAATCAGAATTAATTGCTTCGGGGGGAAACATCAATACGTGGCCTCTGATTTCATTTCCGTACGCTCTAATGCGATTTGAGTGCTTCCCGAGGTGCCGCACCTGATGCAAATGGAACAATAAAAACGCAGCGTGGAGAAATTGGGCGAAATATAACAAGTCTTTTATTGCAACAACAGAGAGAGAAGCAGCGGACGGTCGTTTACGAGTTCACAGCCGCGACGTCTTCATGAGGAGAATTTGTGTTTCCAGCTTCCTCCCACTCCATCAGTTTTATCCCGACGTCTCTCTTCGTGCTCGTCTCGCTCTCTTTGTCTGTTTGTCTGTGAGAAGCTGCTTCATGTGAGCAGTGAGTGTGTGATCATGTTTGAGTGTTTCTCATCATGATCCCGTTCAGCTGCTGTTAATCCACCGTCACAATAATCACATTAATGCACAGACTGTGGTTGTTACCTGATGTTTTTGCTTTAACAGAACAATGCATGAAAATCTAACCTGCAGATGTGCTGATAAAACGATCCTTTCAGATGTTTAACAATGAGAGCGGATGACGTCTTTGTTCGCTGTGAACGGGCTGAGAGAGCTGGAGTGAGGAATGAGGGAGTGATAAAGATGCAGTAATGCAGCAGAGCGGCGCAGCGTCGGAGTCAGAGGACAAAGAGAGAGAGAGAGAGAGAGAGAGAGAGAGACACGCTGTGCTCAGCGGCGGCTCCACACCTGTGTTATTAGCCTCCTCCTCCTCCCCTGGGTTACCTGTGATGAATCTGCTCTGTCTCTTCCAAATGACTTCCTACTTATCTGCAGCCTCGGTGCTGCTGCAGACCCCACAGAACCGCGACACATAGAAGCTGCATTCGCTAAAACAATCTAACATCCTGCAGGTGACCGAAGTCTAAAATGCTGCTTCACAAACAAGTCCTGAATTTAAAATGTTGTAAAGTAAAACTATCATCAGCCAAACCCTGCCTGTCCTGTGTTTCTCTGGTACAGGTCTCCATGATGTAATTAAGCCCATGAACACTGGGGGCAGTATCTCCGGAGGTGAGGTCAGGTCAGTATCAGACTGAAGAAACAAACAACAACAACTTGCACCATGCTTTGTTATATATTTACGTTGCATAAAATCCGAACATCTCACTGAAGATGACGTCTCTCAGAGGTGACTTCCTGATCTGCCCCCTAGTGGAGAAGTCTTTCAATCCTCCAGGGACACAAAGTCCGCAGGTAAATACAGCACGACTCATTTTGCATCTTTAATCTGTTCATCCAAGAAAAACAACAGTATCAGTTATTACAGTCGGTGTCGAATGACGAGATTTATTTACACTCAAGTGACAGTCCTCCGTGTGTCTGAGTCCGCAGAGGTCAGAGGTCAGAGGTCAGAGGTGGATGGATCAACAAAACACTGGACTTGATGAGGTCACCTGGTTAAACTTAACCAAAGCTCAGGGTTGATGGTTGAATCCACAAAATGTCTGACTTTGACACCAGAGATGAACAATCAATGATGTTTCCTTTAACCCCTCGATCCTTCCTGAGTCGTAGCCAAGTAGTTTTACCGATAACTTTGGTTGTGAAATTTCCTCACTTTTAAAATCTTGAATGTTGAATCGATGCTTTAGATGCTGATGTGCTGAACACTTCGACCTCCTCAGTCTCCACTCTGGGTTTTATGAACCAAAACAACTCTCACTTCCTGAGACAAGTGCAAATCAAATCCATGTCCAGAACATCACTCAGCTGCTGCCTGAGTCCAGTCTGTCCACTCTGGTTCTCTGCAGGACCCCTGCTGTGCCGCGTCCTCCGTGCTCGTGGAATCAACATGCACGGCTTGGTGTCATACACCTGAGGTCCAGATGCTGAACACGTCTGCAGCCTTGTTAGTGAGGAAGCAGAGGAGCGAGCGAGGAGAGCGAGGAGACGAGGAGACGAGAGGAGGATTCACACCAAGCGGAACTCTTTCATCCTGACACTGAGGCAGAAAGACGGCTTTATTAGGCCTGACTGTGTGTGAGAGGGCTCGCAGAGATGAAAAGGCTTCAGGCACAGAGGAAGCACGTTCTGACATCTATTTCATTTGTGCCAAGAGAGAGAGAGAGGTTTTTGCTCTGCTGCTAAAAATATAAAGACGTTTTTCAACTATGACTGAAGAAGATCTGACATGGAGGCTCAGGAGGTGAAGTTCATTAATCCATTTACCAGAGGTGGAGCTGCTGTTGAGCTCGTGCATGTTGTCATGAAACAGGAAAGAAACAAACATAAAAGCTAAATTGGAAAAATACAAAATATCAAACAACCTCCATTAGTTGAAGCTTAGGAACCTTTGTGCAGGAGTGTCTATTTACTTTTGGCCAGATAGCACAGCATCGTGAGACTGCAGCTCTAGTAATGGTTCATATGTAAATGTGTGAACATATATGAATAAATGCATTAATGTATATTTTCCATTTGACTTGTTTCTGTCTGAAAATGTTCTTTGTGTTCTCTTTGCATTATATTACGATGTACGAACCATTTTTGCTTTTTCATCAACTTTTAATTCTTTTTGTTAAGAAAGCATTCGAGGTTCATTTCAAGTTTCAAAGTTGAGCTTGTTTAATTTTCGTTCATTCACATTACTATAAAAATACAAACAACATGAATCTATCCAACGTAAGTTAGACACTCAGACGCCACCGCAGACGTTCAGACGAACAGATCCAGAGCAGCTGAGTCTCTGGTCACCACCGTCTTCAAAAAGTTCAACTTGGACGAAACAGAGAGAGAAATAGATCATATATATCATTTATTTGACTTAGTGTCTGTCAAGTTTGATTATTGGCCTGTTCTTTGTCAGTGGAGACAGAAAAAGGGAAAAAAGCTTGAGATGGATTCAGAAACACTTAATTAGTCAAACTCAGCCCTATTTGATTCATATTTAATTGTATTTTAATGCACGGCCGGTGAGGCGTCACTAAACTGAGCTGAAGGCCGAGCTCAGCGTCGCCGTCTTTCTCCTGCAGTACCATGGTGTTTCCTGATTCACCCCCTCGACCCACAACGAGCAGGATGATTAATAACAACCGCAGAACAGTAAAAGCTTTAAAACTGCACTGATGCTGTTTGGAGAGATCTTGTTCCTCCTCAGTGAGACGATGGATCGTTGTGTCAGATCAGGAAGAACAACTTCTGTTTATATCTAGTTTTCCTCAAATGACTGATTCCTGCTGAAGATTTTTTTAAAAAAAACTTTGTGCACATACCATGAAGAGGTGTATTTGCAAGTGGAGTGTTTGAAAGCCTCTTTTATTTTGGAGGGACATGTACACAGGATATCACAATCAGGAAGGACAACTTCTGTTTATATCTTTGATGTTTTCCTCAAATGACTGATTCCTGCTGAAGATTAAAAAAAAACTTTGTGCACATTTACTAAGAAGAGGTTTTTCGAGAGAAGTATTTGAAAGCCTCTTTTATTTTGAAGGGAAGTGTACACAGGACGTCACAAACTGAAGTGATGCAAATATCAGTGCAAAGAAATATCATGCACTTCTTGGTATCGGCAGCCGTGAGGTTCAAACAGGCTCGACTTTACACAAACATCAAAAACATCATGTGATGCTGTTTCACTCTGGATCAAAGAAGCCGATCGTTCGAGCGACATCGCCGTCCCTGAACGCACCACCAGCTCAAGATGGAGATGATTTAACTTTATTTACTCTTATGTTGTTTAGGATTAGAGAAGATCTGGACATTTTGATCTCACATATGTGGATTCAAAGGTCCCAGCAGGGGGTCTGTCGTCATCTGTCTCTGTCCCGCCTCCTCCATGGAGTCCAGAGAAATTTCCTCAGCAGTGGTTCAGGTCCAGGCTGATTCTGCTTATGATCCAGTCATTACTGAATGATTTCATACTTGATAGTTTAGATCGAGTGCAGCTGATGCAGGAGGTTGTGGGTTTGTGTAACCCAGTGTTAGTTTGTTGTTTAAATGTTTGTTCTGTTTTCAGTTTTTCCAGTTGATATTGTATTTTCCCATGAATGCATCACGGTGCAGAGAATTGCACATTTTTGTATTAAGTATTGCTTTTTCCTAAGTTACATGAATGCACCGCAGCACTGCACCTGGCATCTCCGGTCAGAAAAAAAAACCACTCTCTTTTGCCCTCTCTGAGAGTCGCTTGGGAAAGAAACGTCTCTGGAAAAAGAGCAGTTATTGATAAAAGTGCTTTTTGTTCTTTTAAGTTATGTTGTTGAGTTCTGTGACGGTCTAAGCTGAGGAAATTGAAATGTTATTGAAGAATATCCTGGTGAGTAAAACGAATGCATTTAGGAACATTTAAAAAAAAAAAGTATGGCGAATAATGTAAATCAATGTACACGTTGAATTGTTAAACCAGTCAGGATATGTATTTTTTTCAATAAAGTGATTATTTTTAGTTGAAATTTAGGAGTACTTAGCTATGTTAGCGGCGAAAAGCTAAGCTAGCGGCCTTGCACGTGTCATTTTGATCTGTAATTGTCACAGTTTGAGTCATAATGAATAATTGCTCTGCATGTTTTGTGCAGGCAGGTTTCCCCCCCCCCCCCTTTGATAGACCTCATTTTAAAGATTGAGCAGAGCACACATCCATGGACTGGGTTCCCCTGGACGTTCAGCATCGTATGGCCACCCATCTCCCAGGAGGGTGGTAGGACAAAACCCTAATTTTCTCATTTCTCTTGGAGCATTTATGCATTTTAAATTTTTCTGAGATCTTCACCTTTCTTTTGGTACTTTTCTTATTGAGTCAGGCCTGACACAAAAAAACTGACATACACAAAGAACTGCGTAAAGAAACAGACTGAAATGGACAGTATTGAGACTGATTTCCTTTTTCCTCTTTGTTAATTAAGTTCTGTTGTTTCTATGTTTTGGAATAATATGTTTATTGTATAAAGTTCTGTCAATATATGGTTATATTTCTAAGTGATTGTCCTTTCCTTATTGAGGTTGGAGGTTCCTTTTCTTCTCTTAAGTAGAGTAGTTGCCATCGCCAGTCTCCTGTGAACCCTAGTTTTTTTTTAGCCCTGCTCTGTGTAGATTTAGTTTTGTTAGATAGTTGAATTTCTGATAGGCCAAATTAATTTTAGATTTAGGTTTTTTTGACTACACAGCAGAAGGGGTTACATTTGCATCGTGTCAAAGAACTGAGTCCAGCCAAATCATTCCCACAACCTTACCCAACTCAAACAAATGTAACGTTAACTGTAGCTTATTTTGCAGTTGTTGCCGAACTTGCATATTCTCAAAGGCAAGAATTAAACATTTTAGCATTGAAATAAACAACAACATCCTCCAGGGTTTTACAGAATGGTTCAAAATGAATGTTCTTATCTGGTGATGAATGTTTGTATGAACTTTCAGGAGTTCTCTGCCGACTCATGAAGTCGAACTCACTGCGTCATGTTTTATCAGATGAATAAAAATCTTATAAAAAAAATACAATATAATCTAAAAGAAACTGGAAAAACTTCCAACTTATTTCCCTGAGTCGACGTTCTCGCTGTGCTGTGCAGCAGCAGACACTCTCTCTGTGGAGATAACACTCGGGTTTATTTCCCCTGTGTTTTCTCCACTCTCACACAGACGTTTCCAACCTCGGCTCCAGAAAGTTCCGACCAACTTCACGTGGTTTCACCTGTCAGATCACGGCCGCGGGCGAAGCTCGTACAGAGAGCGATCCGGCGGTGTCACAGCTAATTCACAGTTATTTCATGTGAAGAGCGCAGCGATCGCAGGGCTGTGAAATATAGATGGTGTGTACATACTGAATATGTTTCCCTTACACTAATTACATGGTGAACAGGCCTCTCAGCTCCGGCGCTGCTCCGTCGCCTGCAGCCTCCTCCCGTCACTCCGAGCAGAGATAAGAGCTGCTTCTCTCTAAGTGCATCCCTGTTATCTGTGTGTTCCACATGTACACAGTGTTTACTCTGAGACGCATGTGGACAGAATGTATAAGATCCGCTCTCATTACTGTGAAATATTCCAGACGTTAATGCAGCCGCCTCCTGTTTACCTCCTGTGAGAGACAGACATTAGGGTTACGCACCCTGACAGGTCTGAGCCATGAGACGGAACCAGTGTGTGTGTGTGTGCGTGCGTGTGTGTGTGTGTGTGTGTGTGTGTGTGTGTGTGTGTGTGATCACTGGTTGATTATTAAGACCGAAGGAAAAAAGAGAGAGATGAAAACGGACAGGCAGGAAGACAGAAACAAGGAACAAAGGAAATGATAAAAGGAAGAAGGAAGGAGAGAAGGGAAGAGAGATGGAAAGGAAATTTAAAAAGATAGAAGGAAGGAAGGACAGAAATAATACAGAAAAGAATGAGGGAGGAAGGAAGGAGGGAAAGGAGGACAGGAAGACCGAGAAAGAAGGGAGGAACAAAGGAAGGAATGATGGAAAGAAAAGAGGAAACAAGGAAAAAAGGGTAGGGTGGAAGGAAATGATAAAAGCAAGGAAGAGAGAAGAAAAGGAGGGAAGAGAGATGGAAAAGCAGGAGGAGGTTAAGAGGTAAAGGAGGAGAGGAAGATAAAGAAAGGAAAGGAAAAATGGGAAATTAAGAAAAATGGTGAGTAGGAATGAAGGAAACAAGGGAACAAGGAAGGAAGGGAGGAAGGAAGGAAAAGCAATAAAATGGGAAGAAGAGAGGAAGGAAGGAAAAGCAATAAAATGGGAAGAAGAGAGGAAGGAAGGAAGGAAGGAAGGAAGGAAGGAGGAAGGAAAACCAAACTAATGAGTGACATGAACCAGTGAGTCTCTGCGTCTCCTCTGCGTTTGATTGGTCGACAGTAGTGATGGAGTCGTCCCACCTGACTGTCAGTTGATGCAGATTCAGCTCAGACGCCGACAGTCGGGCATCGCTCTCACAGCTCGAGCAAAAAGATGGAAGCTCGTCGTTGGCAGAGATAAATCAGCGTGAATGACAGGGATGAAATTCATGATAATGAGCTGAGAGCTTAACGAGTTCAACTGTTCACCGCCTGTGGTTCAGTTAGTTTAACCAGAAACAGACAACTCCATCTGAAGCCAACTTTAAGTTTATGTGTCTTTTCAACTGTAAATATGGTTAAAATCATATATGTGATATGATCCTGATCACACCTGGATCCAGACGTCCAACAGAAACAGTCCAGGTCCAGTTCAGTGAAGTTTACTTGTGTGCAAATACAAACAGTAAAACTGATGAAGGCCAGGATTTAAGGAAACAGCTCATTTTTAAAAAAATGACATTTTTCCTCTCTTCCTCTTCAAAGCGACTCTGAATCTGTCTGAGCTCTTAAATCATCACTGATCGCAGCTCAATGAAAGTTCTTTTGCTCATTTTGTGCAGCAGAGGCTCGACATGATGACAGAGCAGCAGGGGGCCGAAGTGTGTGTGAGTGTGTGTGTGTGTATGTGTGTGTGTGTGTGTGTGTGTGTGTGCGTGTGTGTGTATGTGTGTGTGTGTATGTGTGTGTGTGTGTGCGTGTATGTGTGCGTGTGTGTGTGTGTGTGTGTGCGTGTATGTGTGCGTGTGTGTGTGTGCGTGCGTGCGTGTGAGTGAGTGTGTGTGTGTGTGTGCGTGTCACCGATGATGGCAGTCTCTGTAATTGCTCATAACGAGCACGAGGGCACAGTCATGTTAAGATCATGTCGTGTTAAAAGAAAATCTCTTTTTTCCTCCCACACATTACGTGACCAAAAGTATGTGGACGCCCAAACATTTCACATGTGATCGCTGAACACGTCGTTCCAGTGACATTAATCTGCTGCTTCTGGGTTCAGGCCTCAAACAGAGCTAGGTTCGTGCACAGGGTCGTCAACATATTTCCACAGAAAGACACTGATGTCTGAATATAATTATAAACTGTAGAATGACGAGTGGTGTCATCTCATCACACAGCTGCACCGAGCAGGTTAAAACAGAGGTTTGTGATGTGACATGTTTGATATTGTTCCAGAGCAGAAAGTCAACCTCAGTTTGTCTTATTGATCCGTTCTCTGCAGGTGAATTCAGGGAACTCAGACACCAGTAAAACCAGCTCCTCATTTCTGATAAATAACTAAATAAAAAGCACTAATATTGAAGCTTGAATATGTTCTTGGTTGCAGCGGCAAGCGGCAACCTCCGGCGCTGAAAAATGAAGCCAATGTGGAAGTGCAAAAAAGCTGCAGTTCCTCGAATAACCACTAGAGCAGGCTGCAGAAGGGAGTCAATTACATTTGAGCCCCATGTTAAAATGTCCGATTTTACGACAGAAAAAAACATATTTACAGCCTGGTTCAAAACATGGCTCTAGTCTCATAAGCTGTTTTTCTACTCCATGACAACTCTGGGGGGGGCGAATTTTTTTATAAGGCGTTGGTTTAAAATATACAGCATACATCATTATGCACAATTCATAGCTGTCAATCTAAGTGGCGCCACTTTGATTGACAACTAGCCACTGACGGTCTAAAGGGCGTCACCCCGGCTAATTCTAGTCACTGAGTTTGGGAAAGAGATCGTCGTGGGGTTAGCCGGCTAGCAACGATATTTAGCATTTAACCTAGCTGGTTAGCCGTAGCTAGTTTGATTATTTCGAATAAAGCGGCTTTTTTCAGCCAATAGCGTTCATTCGACCCGCCTCAGCTCCGCCCTCGCTCCACCTCTTTGTCCATATTTGGAGTAACCGGAGGTAGGCTACCAAGATGGCCTTTACACAGTGACAGTAAACCTATAGATGTCGTGTGGGATTGAGATTCAGGCTCTGACTCCGTCCAAGTCAAACATGTGAAAACACACCCACAGAGCTGAGTCTTCTGTCGCCCGGAGTTGAAGGATGAAGCTGTGATTGAGACTGTTCACATGTGTGAAAGCAGGAGTTCAGATTCTCACTGTGAGTTCATCACATGACAGACTGAAGCTGTTCCTGTTACCAGCCTGGACATGTCGTTCATCAGCTCCTCAACGTGTCAGTGACGAATCAGAGACGGATTTTTCTTTATGACCGTCCCCGTTTTCTTGTTTCACCGTTTTAGTCGACACGTGATTTTCAAATATTCATCATCTTCAACTTTCAGGAACAGAAACAAACTCGTGAACATGTGAGCGAAAACAAACGGCGGCGGCGTCCTCTCTGTCCCCTCGTAGAAGGATGACATCATCCTGCCACATGGTCTGTCTCCGTCTCATCCACACACACACACACACACGGAGCTTCATCTTCAGACAGCAGCACACACCACTAACTCCTCTAATCTTTTAGTTTTGACTTTGCTACGAGGACTGATGAATTAATAACCACATTAAATATTTAAAATATTCTAAATAAATTTTATTTAAATCCATTGTAGAAAAGTGTCCTCTCACTTGAACAGGACATAATTACCTAATAAACATGTTGATAGAATGAATGTATCTGTTCCTTTAGGTTTAGATCATAGACTGTATAAAATATGGACGTAGTGTCCGTGACGTCACCCATAGGTTTCTGAAGAGCAAAAATGAAGCAAATCGTAGTGCGTAGCCATCTTGGTAGCCTACCTCCGGTTACTCCAAATATGGACAAAGAGGTGGAGCGAGGGCGGAGCTGAGGCGGGTCCAATGAACGCTATTGGCTGAAAAAAGCCACTTTATTCGAAATAATCAAACTAGCTACGGCTAACCAGCTAGGTTAAATGCTAAATATCGTTGCTAGCCGGCTAACCCCACGACGATCTCTTTCCCAAACTCAGTGACTAGAATTAGCCGGGGTGACGCCCTTTAGACCGTCAGTGGCTAGTTGTCAATCAAAGTTGCGCCACTTAGATTGACAGCTGTGAATTGTGCATAATGATGTATGCTGTATATTTTAAACGAACGCCTTATAAAAAAATTCGCGCCCCCCCCCCCCCCC
>JBBMOC010000823.1:0-19135 GCA_037975185.1 Centropyge bicolor | reverse complement strand
ACACACACACACACACACACACACACACACACACACCTCGCTCACACGCCTCGTTTAAGAAAATCAAATAAAGAAATAACAACCACATCTCGTCTTCTCACATGCTGATCAGGTGAATCTGAAGTTAGGAATAAAGAGGATCAGAATAAAGTTGATTATATGAACAGTCAGCTGAAGCTTTACCTGCTGCCATTATACAGCATGCCTGGTTATTGCATGGAAGGTCAGAGTCCAGCCCAAACAGCCGTCACACGTCGTGAAGCCGTCCATCAATCAACACACACACGCTGCCTGTCTTTGCTCTATTCCAGTCTGTTTGATGTGCAGCGAGTCTCAGCCGCTGACAGCTCACTCTTCTCTGGGCACAGTCAGGAAGTTTCACTGTCCTCTCTAATCGTCTTCAGCTGGGGCTCAGGCTACCTGCTGCTGTAGGCTGGCTTTGTAAATGAAGGTCGCTGAGCTGATTGAAAGTTAACGACCCCAGACCACATGCAACACTTGGTGTATGTGGAAAACTGCAAAACTCCCTGGATCACTTTAACAAATCAGTCACACTGAAACGAAGCTAAGTTGAAGGCTGTGTGTTTCTGATGCCATTGATTCAAAGACTCAGTTAAGACTCAATATATCTTGTTTGACATTTGTAAAAAAAAAAAAAAAAAGGGCTCAAAGAATTGACAGATGATGGAAGAACGAGGGACACGAGAGCGAGGCCTGTAAAAACCTGGTAAAAATCTTTCCTCTATGTGAACCTGCCGTGTCCCACCAGGGGCCCCAGGGCGAGCACGCTCCATGTGGGGCCCCGGCTGGAGCCTGAGCCCCTCATTTGTAGGAACCACAGTCCTACCTGGTTGTCAGAAACAGCAGCATTAATGCAGAGCAGCGTCCGGGGCTGCACCGTCCGAGGCCCCATTACAACCCTGCTGCAGCCTAAAGCACTTCATGCTAATAGCTAGCTGTCTCCAGGAGCCTCTGTGTTTTCTGGAATTGGAGCCCCCATTTGTTTTAAGGCCCCGGGCCCCTGTCAGTTATAATTTTCCCTGCATGTGCATATATTCCATTTTTTTAAAAAAACCTCTGCAAAAAATGTATCGACACATGAATCTGGAGCAACAAGTGGACAGAGCTTGTGCTAAGCTAACAAGCTAACAGGGCAGAGTGGAGGTGAACGTGCAGCTTCAGCCAAATGGGAAACACACTCATGTCTCCAGAGAGTGGAACAAACAGGGATCCACTCTGAGAGCGTTTGGTTTGGACTGACCGCAGCCAGAGCCGAGCCGAGCTCCCGTCCAACAGCCACGTCATCTGAACCGGCCTCTCTCATCCCTCGCCATCAGCTGTAATATTTTCCTTCGATCACGGCTTAATGAATGTGAGTGTGGGAACTGGAGGAGAAGATAGAAGAGACAGAGGAGGAAATGTACTTTATAAACCAGGGTCCTGTCTATGATTAGACCTGTTCATTGTGCCATGGGAAAAGAGTGGGCCAGGCCACTTCCCCTCAACCTGCTTCCTTCCCTGGACAAACATGCATCAGTGTCATCTCACCCTCTCTCCTCTTCTCTCTCTGTTGCTCTTTTGTTCTCTCTCACAGTCGCAGGGAAACCTTCACACCTCGGGCCAGCGGAGAGCATTTATCTTTAGGAACAGAATCAGGTCTGCTGTGACTGAGCTTTCCTCACAATCACACAGTGAAATCCTCATAGAGCTCATGTTGTTTTCACGTCTCTGACACTGATGGAAACAAACAAACACGGTTCAAATCCACAGTCCTGATGTGACGACACTCATCACCCATAACTCTGGAAATGAGCAAAAACATCCCTCAATCCTGCAAAGTCTTTCTTAAGCCTGATCATGTCTGGTTTCTATCAACATCAGTGTGACTCCTGGAGATCCAAAATGATTCTGATCAGCATCTGATTTTCTCCACAGATCAGTGATAAAGCAGCCGAGCAGCTCAGGATGGACAGCTGGATCCTGGCTCCTGGGTCCTGGATCCTGATCCTGGATCCTGGATCCTGATCCTGGCTCCTGGCTCCTGGATCCTCCTCCCTCTGGGCCAGACCTGCATCCAAACCTCGCTGCCTGTTTTCACCCTGTTTGGACCTGATGAGCGTCCTTTTACTGCCTAATGGCGCCTCAGATACTGCGGCTCATAAAAAACTGCCAATCTGAGAAAAATTGTAAAGTGTAAGCTTTTAAACTGAGCTCTGAAGTTTCTGATATCGCTCGGTCTGTCCTGCTCGGCAAATCTGAGACGTGTGAAGCTCCGATCAGGACGAACACTGACAACACAAAGGAATGTTTTCTCCACCATCTGAGGCTGTGTGTGTGTGTGTGTGTGTGTGTGTGTGTGTGTGTGTGTGTGTGTGTGCGTGTATGAGTGTGTGTGTGTGTGTGTGTATGAGTGTATGTGTGTGTGTATGTGTGTGTGTGTGTGAGTGTGTGTGTGTGTGTGTGTGTGTGTGTGTGTGTGTGTGTGTGTGCGTGTGAGTGTATGTGTGTGTGTATGTGTGTGTGTGTGTGAGTGTGTGTGTGTGTGTGTGTGTGTGTGTGTGTGTGACGTCTCTCTCAGCCTCCTCATCACACTGTCACCTCGCCCGCTCTGCTCTTGTCTTTCATCAGCTCTCCTCCTCCTCCTCTGTCTCCTCCCTCTCGCCGCCTCACCAGGCCTTTCATGCAGCGTCTCCGCCGCTCTCTCTCTCCTCCGACTTTGAAGTGCTGTGACATGCGCGGCGTGTAAACAAGGAGCCGTTAAGCAGGGGAACACACTTCCTCCTGCGTTAGCGTCAGGTCGACTCGTCAGCCTGTGATCCTACGGGGGCCGGACTCTTTCTTCTCTAAAACTGATGCCACCGACTGGAGGAGGCGCTCTCCTCTCCTCCTCGGTTCAACACAACCAGTGCTGGCCTCGTCAGCACACACACACACACAGAGAGAGTAGGTAGACGTACAGAAATAGCAGAATGAGGAGTAAGTGGCGGCGTCAGGTGCCAGACGTTAGCTTCCTGCCAGAGGACTCACAGTCAGAGCTGTGAAATCAACAGAACCAGTGACAGAACAGAGCAGCGACTCGTGAAACACTCAACACAAACACAACAACATGCTGCTTCCTGCTGGAAAACAAAGCTAAAAGTCAACACTGTAAAGGTCCAATCTGTCATTCTTGACCATATAAAAGCCATGTTCTCCAGCACTTTGCATTAGCATTTGAATCCATCAGGAGCCGTGAAGGTGACGAGCTGTTTCGACCTCAGCTCTCCTTAATTTCACCTCCTCTCTCCATGAGTTTTGGGAGCAGTTACAGATGAGGGAATCTGGCACAGACACTTCACTGGCCTCACTGTGTCAAGGTGGTGATGTTACACCACTGACAGCCATGGGATTGTGGGTAATGGTGTTTGTTAAAGTCAGCTAACACCAGAAATATTAAATAATTTTTTCCAACAAATGTAAAGGAATTTTATATGAGGTTTTCTTACTTGTGGATCAGGAGCCGATGTTCCAGTTTCACTTCAGCCTCCTACAGGCCTGTTCAGCCCCAAAAATCTTCAAGACATTAATTTAGTTCTTGGCCGTATATTAATATGTCTGTCAATCAATTTAGTGATGACAGAAGATTTCAGTCGTGTGAATTTTCATGAAGCTACATTTAAAGAGTTTTTAGAGTAGTATTCGTTTTCCTGTTTAGTCAGACAACACAAGGACAACAAGTGGCAGACTAGCAGTGTGTGTGTGTGTGTGTGGTTAGAGAGGCAGTGGCCATGACATCACCGACCAACGAAGTCAACCACACGGCTGTTTTGGTTTGACCACCTGTTAGCCTGTTAGTGTTCTATTCCTCTACTGTTGGGAATCACACACACACACACACACACACACACACACACATACACAGCTGAGCGTGCTTTACTGCTCCATGTGCAGTTTTGCCTAAGTGCCTATACTACATACATACAGCACTAAATACCTGTTTCCCATTTGTTCATGTCTCCCTTTCATTCACATACTCACATATACTGTACAGCCCCCACTACCACACTGACTTACACACACAGCAGCGCTCACACAGGTGCAGCACACACCTGCCTGCATCTGCATCCTGAGGAAAAATTACTTTTCCTTTTCAAACTTGAAATCTCTTCATGTTGGCTAGAAAAATCAGCCGTTTAATATTTTAGACAACGACAGACAGCGAGCATGAAAATATATTTGTGTGCATGTGTGTGTGTGTGTGTTCATGTGTGTGTGTGTGTGTGTGTGTGTGTGTGTGTGTTAAAACTCCGCTCTTTCTTCTCTGGACTTCCACTGCAAGCGCCGACTGTGTGCGTCTGTAGCCGGCTGTCACCCCACCAAGCTCAAGCTAAACAGTGTTATTAGTGAACAGTGTGGTCCCTTAGGCCTGCCAGACACACACACACACACACACACACACACACACACACAGTATGTGATGTAGTGTGGCAGCAGCAATGTGAGACTCTATCAGAGCCTGGAGTCACATTAGCAAGTGTGTGGCATGGTGGCTTCTTGGCACCTCGTACCATGCCACTCACACACACACACACACACACACACACACACACACACACACACACACACACACACACAAACATAAAATCAGTCTTCATCCTAACTGTTTACCTGAGACACATCGAGCACAAACACTTAAAGTGTCTGTCTGTTGTTCAGGCTGCTTCTCTCTCTCTCTCTCTCTCTCTCTCTCTCTCTCTCTCATGAAGGTACACATAAACAAAAACACAAACATTAACAGAAAAATTGGATCTGATCAGAAAATCCGTGCTGCTCGGCAGACCAAATCCCAGAGGTGCTGTTATATCTTTCCACTTCCTACTGTGAGCAGCAGAATTACGCCCCTGCTCCTCAACACCCGCTCGCTGCCTCCTCGCTCTAATCACAGCAAGAGAAGTACAGGCAAAAAAAAAAAAAAAAAAAAACGCCTGGAGACATGCTGTGTGTGGGTGGGGGCACATAGTGGAAACACCCACCCACAGAATCACACACACACACATGAAGCAGCGTGTTTGTGTGAGCGGGTCCATGCAGATAGAGGAGGGCGGCGGATCAGTGGAGCAGCTCATTGTCAGAGAGGTAACAGGAGAGGTGACAGACCTCTGCCTGTGTGTGTGTGTGTGTGTGTGTTTACCTGTTTAGTCATGGAGTCTATGAGTCGAACATAAAAGTCCTGCTCTGTTCTGATGCCTGTTAGGATAAAGAAGAAAAGAGAAATTCATGAACTTCGTGTAGTTTTTCACCAGAAGAACAACAAACAAAACTGCATTAGAAAATGTGTCAAATTAATAAAAACAAAAAAGGGATAATTCATTACTCCTGTCTGCCACAAAAGCTCTGCTAAATTTAAGGGATCACGAGAGAATTAAAAACACATTTCTGATACACAAAATTCAGTAAGATTTTTTAGACTTATTTATGTGAAATCTTATTAATATTTTTTTTTATATATATCTCATTAGGCCTCAAAAAATACATAAAGTAAAACAACTGGTGCCTGAATATAAAGGTTTATCTTATCTTATCTTATCTTATCTTATAGTGAACTGGTTGAACCGCTCACCTGAAAATACAGTAGCTCAATTTTAAACATAAATGTTTCTCCACATTTGTGTGTTTTTTATTGTAATACTGAGTCTGAGTCAGGTCAATTTAATTTACACAAAATCACAAATTTGCCTCTAAGGGTTTTGTACAACACAGACACCCTCTGCTCCAGAAATCAGTGATCCCAGCTCCCAGATCTCAGATTGTTCTCAGTCATGTTAAATGTCTGAACCTCACAGTTTGGTTAGAAAACAACATTAACATCAATGATCCCAGCTCACAAACTGGCGCTCTAACGTCCACTTTGCCTCTGTGAGCTGTGATGTTTCCTGCCGCCTGAGCTCGCGCCCCTGCAGCTGCAGACGGAGCTGATAGGCCCGAGCCGCAGCCCGCAGCCACCGCAGCAGCCCGCGCGCTGTCAGCCGGCCCACGTCACACCGGACAAACTCATTTAGGGCCAGTGACAGTGACGGAGCCGTAAAGCTGCTGCAAACAGCTGCTGCGAAATGGTGACATTTATCCACAAAATCGGTCGCATTACACAGTTGTGAAACACGAGCCTGCAGTTTGTGTGACGTGAACACAGCCCGCAGCCTGTTGCTCCTCAGCTCCCCACAATACATCCAGGATAAATAATCAGCTGCTTCCGGTCTGCAAATTCTTATTATATCAGGAGACAACAGGCTGATAACAGTTATTCTTAATGTGTGTTTCAGTGTGTGTGTGTGTGTGTGTGTGTGTGTGTGTGTGTGTGTGTGTGTCACTCACCATTGCTGTAAAGAAGCTGCAGCCGGTAATGAATCCCGTTATTGGTCTTCTCTCCACTTGTCTCCTTAACACACACACACACAAAAACACTGAGCTGCTTATTGTCATTTTTGGATGAATTTAAAAAAACACACCTGTGCACGTGCAGGCCTGTAGAGTTCACAGCGTGTGCACGTCCCTGAGTCGTTCACGCGGGTCATGCATTAAATAAACATGTGATTTATGTTCCCATTAAAGCAGGGCTGTAATCTCTCCGTGTGTAGTCGTGGTGTTATTGTGGCTTTTTAATTCCTCTGTAATTACTGCTTGTGTTCGGAGGGCAAATGAAGCCAACACTGAATTCCTCCCTCTGCATTTCATCTCATTTAAACGGTGTCAGAACTGATGAACACACTCTTTACAGAACAAGTGTTTGTGTTGAATCCAGCTGCAAAATGAAAGTTTGAACCTCTTAAAGTGGTTTGTTTTTTAAATTTTATTTGTCAAACGAACAAATGGATCGAAGGAAGTTTTTGACTCATAGTGTGTAAATAATGTTGTTTCACCATCTCAAATTATATCCGTAATAATAATAATAATTATAATAATTATTGTTATTATTACAATATAAAAACAACACATATTTTATTGGGTGTTTAAAATGTGACTTAAACATCAGGCCTATAAAAAATCCAACTGATTAATAATGTTTGATAAATGCAGAAATAATCAGAGCCCACCTTCTCTTTCTCGATGAAGTCCACGAAGTTGGTCCTCTCGATCTCCACCGGCTGTCCCTGCCGGTCGTACAGAGCCAGCACGAAGTGGAAGAAGTTGGACTTGCGCAGGTTGGAGGGCGGCTGCTTCTCGAAGTGAGCCCGGGCCAGACCCACTCCGCTGCGGACACACAGGCGCGGAGGAGTCGGTGTTAGAGCGGGTGGAGGTGGACTTGGTGAAAAGGTGAATGAACAGTGAACATGAATGTGCACATATTTTTATTTTCTTAATTTGACTGAGTCATTTTTAATCAGAGGCTATTTTAGCAAAATAAAGTGATTTTCTGAATTTAAGATCACATTAGTTTATTATGAAGCTGAAATCTGTGACAGGATTTATCCACCTTCACAGCCCGGAGCAGCTGGGCCAGGTGGAGACTTTTATTCATTTTGAAAACAATAAATGTGTTTTTTAAAAAAGAGGGAAAGTGCACAGATTATTTTCCTCATTTTAAACCATGAATAAAGGCCTGATTTATTTCATGCACATTAAATCAGTAGGAGCTGAATCTTGTGTGAAAATGTGGCACAAACACATGTTGCTGTTTAAGAGAGTTGTCTTAAATTTAAACAGCTTGTTCCCGGTGTTTAATTTAACATCATGCATGAGTGAATGATCCCGTCAATAATCCAGCTCTCCTCCTCCTGCAGCGGCTCCTGCCTGCTCCTCCTCATCAACACAAGCTTTCACAGGATCCGGACAGAAAAGTTGTCCCCACGTTTCTGCTGGATGAAGGAGGGCGGCTGCGTGTCTCCTCCACCCCGGGGCAGAGCTCACCTTTGGGCGGCCGTGTTGGCGTCCAGCACGCCGCCCCCCTGCATCCAGCTCCGGACGGCGTTCATGCCTCCCAGCGGCTCCTCCTTCAGGCTGCTGCCGCTCCTCTGGATGCTCTCCTGGATGCCAAACATGAACGCACCTCCGTGGCTCGGTGCCGGTCCCGGTGTGTGTGTGTGTGTGTGTGTGTGTGTCTCCCCCTCCTGAGCCGTGCACTTGTTCTCCTGTGGATCCGGATCAAGAGGAGCAACGTGGGTGCGCTCTCGAACTGCGCGCGCTGCAAACCCGAGTAACTCTGGTCCTGAGGAGTGTGTGTGAGAGAGAGTGTGTGTGAGCTAAAACAGACGGGCGGTCATGTTGGAAAAATAAGATCCAGAACGTGCAGACACTTCAAATGTCCCTGTAAATCACCGGAGGAGCGGCGCGAGGCGCGGGCAGAGCGGGAATTAAAAAGTCGCTCCAGGTGCGCGTGGAGCTCCACAGTTGACGCTGTCAGACAGAAAAAAAGAGATCAGATGTCATCATCTTCTCACACTTCTCTCTCTCTCTCTCTCTCTCTCTCTCTCTCTCTCTCCCTCAGCCCGGTGCAGCAGGAGCTGTGCGGCTCTGTGGTGTCCGGAGCAGCGCTGCGTCCTGCGGATGAGTCCCGAGCTGTCGGCGCTCCGCAGCCTCTCTGAGGAGGAACGCTCTGTGACTCTTCCCAAAGGACTCTCTCTCTCTCTCTCTCTCTCTCTCTCTCTCTCTCTCTCTGGGAAGGGAAAGAGGAGGGGAGGAGGGGGCAGGACTGGAGGAGAGGAGGCGCCCCCAAACAAAGGCACCGGGTCCGCAGCGTGCAGCTCCTGTCCTCGCTCCCTGTGTCCTCCCCTGGTCCCGGTCCTGGTCCCGGTCCCGGTCCTGGTCCTGGTCTGTGCTCTGAGTGAAGAGGATTTCTTCTCTGCAAACACGGAGGTTAATTCTTGAAAGTTTCTCTGCAGCCTGACTGGACATGATGTATAAGACTTCTCAAGCATCTGCTTTAATCATGAAAATATTTAGCACAGAATTAAAAAGACTTTTTCATGGCAACTTTATTTTTGTTGCAATGCATGAAAATATATTTTAATTTTTTTTGCTATTTCTCATTTTCATCCCCAAAAAGAAGCTTTGTCACAGCGAGAAATTGCAATGAAATTAATTCTCCCACTGAGGCACAATGAGGGTTGAAAGAAGAAAAAAAAAAAAACTAATTTAAAGAAGAAAAAAAATCAATATCCTTGTGCGTCAATTAGACTCATTTCAGCTGCAGACATTTGGCACATTTGATATGAAACCTCAGCCTGTGCATTTAGATCCAAGTTTTATTTAGACCAACTGGTTCAGGCTTAATTATAAAAAGCCATATTTCATAGCCACAACATATCCCTGTTCTCCATTGTTGTCTTATTGCAGCCTAGAGCCGCAGGACTCAAACAAAAGTGACAATAACAATAATTAGCTCAAAATAACAATGAACATAATTGAGGATAATTGCTACCAGATTTCGCCGCTTTGTCTCTCCCTGCAGCACCATCTGTTATTGGAGCCTATTTATCACGCAGAGGGAAGCAAGAACCCAAATAGCAAATATTAATAGATAATTCTGAAGCCTGTTAATAAAATAAAGCTGCAGCATATTGATCCGTCGAGGTGCAAAAGGTCAAGAAGTTTTTTTTTTTTATCATTCAGCTGCCTTGTGTGAAAATGATTGGCAGGACGGAGCTGGAGCACTTCCAGGGTTTAATTCCCAAAGGTTATTGAAAAACGCTCTTGACCTTGATTATGGAGAATAAGAGTCTTTTATGCTCCAGTTTCCTGCCTATAGAGGGACAGAGAGACAGAGGATCAGCCTGGATTTAGTTGAAGAAGAAATATATGTGAATAGAGTGTCGAGGAGGATCTGGTGTTTGATCGATCACAGCATCAGTTTATTAAAATAAAATGTGACAGGAGATATTTATTTCTGCACGATCACACAGTCAGATGTGTCAAATCCAATGTTTTGAATTTAAGAAATGAAAATACGTTTAATTCTCTTGCAAAATAAAAAAACCCTGCAATTTGATTATTAATCCTCTCAACTGAACTGTTAGGAATATCGATTATTGATTAGGCTAAAAGATTTGTTCATCTGAATCCGATCAGATCTAAAAACACTGAAGATGTATTTTAGATTTTAAATTAATTTCATCAGAGGCTGTAGGAAAACTAAAATGGACAAATATTATGAGTATAAAAATGTGATTTTAAAGGTGGACTGAGCATCACAGATATCCTTTAATCTACAGGGTTAATAAACAGTGGAGATTTCAAAAGCAATATTAAATTATAAGACATAATACGGAAGTGAAATATCATCTAGAAACCTAACAATACAGAAAGGAGCAGGAGCCAAACAGAACAAGAACAAAATGGCAGGTTAAAGAAAAAGATTTAAATCCAGTTTAAAGTCACTGTTGTTCACTGAGGCTCCACAGTGGTGTGACAGACACAGCTCGTGTGTGTGTGTGTGTGTGTGTCCAGCGGTGGTTTGTCTACCGCTTAAGCTCCCGCTCAGTTTAAAAGCAGCACAACAGCGCCATCATGTGTCTGACCCGCGCAACTACACTGATGAGCCACCAGCTCAAACCTGAAATAATCAACCATCCAAAATACAACTAAGATACATGGTGATATTCATACTGTTTATGTGTCTCCTAAAAGTATGACGTGAAAATGGTTAATATTATTTTTATTCTTTTTAATTGTCTTAGGTTTTAAAAGTATGACTCATAGTATTTCATATTTTCCATTGTATTAGTTTACAGATTTAAATGCTACACCTGCTACTACTGTACTGGCAATAATAATAATAATAATAATAATAATAATAAGCTGTATGTAAGTGTTAACATAAAAAAAAAAATAATTAAAAAGTCGAGTCCAGAGTGGATGGTTCATTTTATTTCTGACATTCAATTTTTGTAAAATAACCAAGGCAATGCCAGGCATAAAGTCCAAAACCGACTGTGGAGCATTTTGACAGTACGACTGGCATTCAGAGTCAGGTGTTACAGAGCAGGTCCTAAATGTGTGTGTGTGTGTGTGTGAAAAACTAACCAGACAAAAGAAGAAAAAGCTAAACAAAGATGTGCAGGGAGTCTCAGTCAGAGCAGCCCTGAATATGATCAACTGACGTGTCAGTCAGAGGCAACAGTGTGGGACGGCAGCGCGTCCTTTTCCAAACTGCAGTCAGAGAAGAAAGCCGTGGTCAGAGCGCTGTGTGGCAGCTGGAGATTCCATGAGCGTATTTGCCTTCATTTTCAGTGTGAGAGAGTGATGATTTTTGCAAAGTACTGTGATAACTTGAGCTTCGGAAACATCTGGATTTCGGATGAGAGATTGACTCCAGCTGTCATATCGGCAGGTATTTATATTCCTCCTGGAAACTCCATTGAATTAAATGGAGGAAATATACTTTAATAGTCGTATTTAACTATTTTATTTTGAGAAAATGTACAAACATTGGGACACTGAAAACTCACCAGCAAGTCAATGAAGAGCAATAATAAAATTAAACGTGATGTTACCTGACATGTGTAGTGTAAAGACTGATGTTCAAATGTTCTCTTTTACAGTCTTAACACAGCTGACAGGAAGAGCTGCTATTTAAAACTGACGTTGCTCAGTGATGGGTTCATGTACTTGTTTGGCACAATAGCTCACAGATGAACCTGAACAGTCCGTGATGCATTTTACATGAAGTCAATCCCACAGCTGAAATCTCAGGTGCTGAAATGCAAACAATGCATTTAAAGATTGAAAAGCTTTGAATATGTAATGTCCATAAAGCCTTCTGTGGTTTTTACATGAAGAGGTTACACAGTTAAACATTAAATATTGAGCTTGGGTTGCCGTAAAAGACGTCAAACTGTCGCAGACAGTATGAAAAAAAGTGTCACAGTTGGTAGCCTGGAGAGTGACTGCAACAACTGCAATTTCTCCAACATGGAGTATACACAGAGCAAATACATGTGGAATCAACAGCTGGCTCCTCTGCCAGGTGTTCATCATCCGACACTGCAGTGCACACTCACACACAGCTGCCAATGACAGTTATCACCTTGTGGAGCAGGTGAGCTCTCTGCTCGACACAGTTCAAATGCTCCACAATGAAAACCCAGTGAGGATGAAGCCGTTTGAAATGTTTCTGACAAGTGCTGTGTTTTCAAATCATAGTTGAAGGAATGAAGCTGATGAGAACATGATCAGTTGTTCGAGAGTACAGAAAGTCCTTATGTTCACCTTTCACAGGAACATGTGCAAAATACATCAAACTCTACATTTCATCTCTTTAAAAAAAAAAAGGAAAAAAAAAAAAGAACACAAACAGTTAAAGAGCGATTGGCCAGGTTCGATCCTACATTGGTCATGTATTCATTCTCAGCCCTGCAGCCAACGCCTTCCAATGTCAACAGTAAAGTCATTCATAGTTATAAGACCTTTAGTAATAGTGGTAGTAAGTACAGTAATACTGCTGAGGGTTAACTAGTGCATCTCCCGTCCTTCTGCGCCATGCTGATCCCACTCCTAACAGTAGAGGGCACCGGAGTGATCACACCAGCTTGAGGACGCGTCATGCAGACGGGAGAGGCAGCAACACTGGCTGGTCTCAGGTCAGGCAGCTCGCTTTCCCCAAAAGCTTCTCCGGCAAAAAGTTTGTCTTTGTTCGTGTAAATGAACAAAGAACATCGAACCAACTTGGAAGCTTCGGAGAAATCAAGCCCTGATCTTATTTATATATCAACACTCCTCTGGTTTAATATAGATGCCATACAGAGCAACATTTATATACATCACACACAAACATATTGGGCTGTTTCCTCGTACACAAACACGTCAGAGGGTATTTGGTTGCTGACAGCCACAGAACGGCTTTGGAGCGTTGCTAGTATAAATGACATTAGTGCAAATGCAACCCGAAAAAGAAAAGAAAAGAAGAAAAAAAAAAAGAAAGAAAAATGGCAGAAAAACATTGGTAGCACATTGGGGACAAACAAATGAATGCCATGGTAACAGTGGCTGCGTGCAGGCTGTACATGTGAGCGTGCATCAGGAGCCAGCATTCTCAAGTTCTGCAGTCTTTCAATTCAACCTTCAGACTTTTCAACACACACTTCGCCCAAGCACAGAAGCCGACAGTGTATGTGTGTGTGTGTGTGTGTATGTATGTATGTGTGTGCAAAAAAAAAACAAACTTTCCCATCAAATGGCTCAATTTGCTGGTAACATTTCATGGAGTGAAGTGAGCGAGCAGCAGGAGGATAATGATGGTCTTAGAAAACACACAGTGATGTGATTGGTGGAGAAAGAGCTGGATGCCATGAAGGAGTCTGACTCGACGGCAAACTTGGGATGAACTGGTCCAGTGTGACTGGCTGAATGTGTTTGTGAAGAATCAGCTGAGCTCGGGAACATGAGTGTGGATGAGTGCCATGAATAAATTAAAGCCAAATACAACAAAGTTTGGGCTCCGTGCCGGCTCTGTGGACTCATTTACACTCCACAGTCTCACAACGCCGAAGGTTCAAAAAACAAACTGTGGCCTCTATTGCATCGAATCTCCCTCCTCCTCCTCCCTCTCCCTTGTTTTCAGTCCATCTGCACTGCATGCTGTCCGATAAAGTAATGTAAAAATTATCTTAAAAATAACATCTCTTTAACAGTAATACAAAAGTTTGGCGATGAGGAGAAGAACTGTTGTTGCTGGGACCAGCCAAACAAGTTTGATTCAAATGTTGAAGCAGTATCTTAGAGAAAGCTTGACATATGAAATGAATTAGTTTTTCCATGTGAACACTTCACTAGACCACAACATGCATCCTCTGCTTAGCACCAGGCTTCAGGTCATGTGACGGCCTCGAGAAACATCGTCCAGTCTCTGTTAATGCTTCGTGTGTTCACCAACACACACAACGTCTGCCATCCAACAGTGAAAACCACAAATATTCATCACACTAATGGAGAAATTTGTACGTTTGTTATCGCTAATCTGTCAAGGCTTTCTAAACCTCGGACCCCTTCCTCCACAGATCATGGCACATACAGGACCACAGAGAAAATCCCAATACTACAGAGGAATGTACAGCAATGAGAGTGAAGCTGCACAAACAAAGGCAGGATGGGAGCAACCATCACGTGAAATGTCTGGGACTGAAATGAGAAGGAAAGAAGCCTTATTTCAGAAATGTCTCTATAGGTCGAATACCCATGTAAAAATGTAGAAAACAGCAAAAAATGGGTGATGTGATACTTCAGTTTGATTCAGGATTTCACATTGTGTGGACATGCTGTAGAACTACCAGCTGTTTGTGAGATGACATTACTCCTGTCCTCTTTTTGTGTCAAAATTGAATTCCCCCAAAACAAAAAACAAAACAAAACGACAACACATGGAAACCGTGATGCCCACTCTAATGAAATCACTGCTGGCGTGAAAGTTAAACTCATCATGGAAACACATTGAGATGAACTGTTCCAAGATATTTGCCTAAAAAAAAAAGGCATTTTAATTCTGATTGATGAAAATCTGCTTAGAGATTGTTTTCGATTTTTTTTTTCTAAAAATCAAAATGGAGGGGTTTAGAGTTGAATTTCTGACATGATGGGATAGCCAACCGCTGGACAAGTAGAATATAGGCAGAATATTTGCAGATGGAGTATTTAGATGGTGTGTTTATATGTGCATGCATGTATGCCTGTCATGTGTGTTATGAGGGGGCTCAGAGGCTGCATGAAGGACGACACTGTTCCTCAGAAGGGGAAGTGGGCTGGTCAGGCTGTGATGAAGGACCAGTAGACGACTCCTGTGCGTCTAGTAGGCAGCCTGGGTTTAGCTGAGGGCTGGGCTCAGGTCCAGCAGGAGTGAGCTCTGCCTGGGCCGGTGCTTGTGAGGACGAGGGTTGAGAGTCGGAGGGGCTGGGGGGCATGTCCAATGTGTCAGGGGAAGAGGAGGAAGACGACGAGGGATGATCTGTGAGCAACTCGGCCTTAGATTCCATCACAAGTGGAGAAGGAGAAGAGGAAGGTGATGATGAAGTCTTCAGGTGCTGGGCAGCAGAGGGCACACAAAAGGAGGAGGAGGAGGAGGAGGAGGAGGAGGTTTCTCCAGCTGACATGACAGGTCCATTATCTCCCTCCAGCTCTCCTGTTCCCTCCGACTTCCCATCATCTGGCAGAGTGCCATCTTTCTGTCTCTTGTTAGCTGTGGCTTCGTCCTGCCCTGCAGGGCTCTGATTGGCTGCAGGGGCATCTTGACTGGGGACGGGGGTGGTTGGTGATTGGCTCTTGAGTTGCGAGTGACAGAGGGGGCATGTCTCCTGCACATAAAGCCATTTCTTCAAACAGCCAGCGTGGAAGAAATGACTGCATGGAGTGATCACGGCACTGTTCATGTCCTGGAAAGAATGAGCACAAAAACACACAAGTTGTGTAATGTTTCCATTGACATTTCATTTGTTTCAAAAACACTGTGGTATATGTTAAAATCTGGCTCTAACTTGATGCCTGAAATTAATTCTTGGCCATGAACTCTCCAGATAAAAACAAACAGAGAGAAGCAGCTCGTACCTGGTAGCAGATAGCACAGATGTCGTTGTACTGTTCCAGCTGTGTGTTGCTAGCCGTGGGGAGGCTTTTGATCTTGTTTACAGCATCTCTCCTGAGCAGGAAGCTCTGCCAGCCCAGCTGGGCTCTGAGCCAGACGTTGTAGTATGAGTGGACCAGGATGATGGTGCTGCCCATCACGCTCCACTCCCCGAATACGGTCTCTGACACGCCGTAGCACACCACACAGACTGCAACCTGGCAGGGGAGGAATGGCAACAGTGAGGTAGATACTTCAGTGCCATAGATGCAGTATTGTAAACCAAAAATGCTACTGCCTTTGTCACATGTCTCCTTCACAACCACTCACCAGGAACTCCAGCAATCTGTAGGTCCCATTGACGCAGTAGATGACTTCGTCCATGTTCTCGACTGGAGCCTTACGAAACTCCTCCACCATGAAGAGGACATAGATCAACAGGGTGCCGAGCACCTGGGGGCGACAGAGGAGAGTCTCAGTGTTTTGATGTAATTAGGTTCAATAATTAATCACAAAGTGTAGATGTTTAAGAACATCTCTAGTAGGTACAGTATGTGTACGCTGTGTTACCTGCAGCGAGGTGAGGATGGAGGAGGAGATGATGATGAGTAGCCAGAAGTCCATGTGGAAGAACTGACAGATCATATAGGCCATGTAGGCTGGAAAGATCAGCAGGAAGAGACACAGAGACACCGCTCGGAAGTGCTTCCACAAACTCCTAACAGGACAGACAGGGGAGAGAACAAAATAGAAGACAAACAGCTTATGAGCATTATAATCAGTGAGGACATATACTACTTAAAACTTTGTATGGTATATGTATCTTACTTGTCTCTTGATGCTCCCAGGGCCAGGACTATGGGGTCAGCTATCTCCAGCATGGACTGCAGGATGGAAGCAACAACAATGAAAAGGATGATGGAGAGGAGGAAGGCTCGGTGGATGACCTGCAGCTCGATGAGCCCAGTCTGGACAGCGAGGATCAGCAGGGTGATGCCTTCTGTCATCCCCCTGCACAGACAGACAGGAACCAAACATGCAAAGTGATTAAGAGTAATTTCACATATCAATGGACACCCTCACCACGCCCCCCCTTAACCACATATACATACATACATACAGACATCTGTGCTGGCTGACCTGTGCATGGTGTTGTCATTCATGAAGGCTCTGTAACCTTGAAGGTAGAACTTGCAGAGTGTGAGAACTCCCAGGGCAATGAAGGAGACTGTGAAAACCAGGCCCAGCAGGGAGTACGGTGTACTACAACATTCTGCAATACTGAGGACAGGGAGGGAGAAGGGAGCATGTGGAGGAGGAGGAGAGAGAAGGAGGAGAGTAAACCATAGTTACAAAACAAGGCAAATAAACACAAAAGTAGCAAATTGGAAAGATTATACAAGCCTGAGATATGATTAATTGCTCAACAAAAGATATGAAAATCATAGTCCTGTTTTAGCAAGTTCAATCAGACCAGCAGACTTATAATATACTGATTTAGCTCCCATAACCTGAGATCAACGCAGAAGCCATTAGCATTTGTATTAGTTTAGTGTGTGATATTTGTAATTGTGTACAGGGCTCATGCCACACAAAATATATGAGGCAATAAATATATAACTCAATCTGAGGAGTCGGTGTGATGTACAATCCATGTACAGTCGCACTCAGTCTGACCAGTGCTGTGGTCTTACCTGGTAAGAAAGAGGAAAAGGAGCCGTTCTCTTGAGGTAGGCTGATCTCTGGTGCTAAAGTAGGAGTAGATCTGCAAAGCAAACAGCAGCAGCCAGAAACACATGAAGAGAACTGGAAGGACCAGCTGGTTCCACAGAGACATTCCCAAAGCAAGCAGCCCGTACACTTCCACCACCTGGGGGACAGAGAGAGAGAGCGACAGAGACGGAGAAGAGAAGAGATGGAGGGAATTAGGACAAAGACAGAATGGCATTAATATTACATGTGCAGGAATCTCTCAGGACTACTACAGTCAAAATCCTGTCATAAAAACTGAAGGAGCCCAAAACGTTTGTCCACATAACGAGTTCATCACCTGAGCCAGCTCCCTGTAGGCCGTCTTGGCCAGGTTGTATGGCACCAACAAGTTAGACGCCAGGAAGTATATGACCTCCAGGCCTGTGAAGATCATGGAGAACTTATTGATGAAGACGATGGTCTCCAGTGGGACCAGACACAGTCTGGCCACCAGAGGGAGGAGGTGAGCAGAGAAAAGCCAGATCCTCTTGGTCTGCATCACACAGGAACATAGAGTACACACCACCAGCTGGCCTGAAAGAAGATGAAAGAAGACAGAGCTGAAAGAAGACGCATGTACACAAGCACAGATGTGCACACATGAATGTGTCCACGGTCCCCAATGCATTTTTGGAACAGCTTTTGTAATTCTGTCAATGTTTGTCCAGTTCAGAGTTTCGATAAAGAACCATCTGAAAATATTAGGATGTGTCCAAAACATGTCAATGACAAAAAACAAGTATATATTCAAAAAGAAAAAGAAATCATTTGTAAGTCCACTTATTTTTTTTGTAGATTTAATCTCCTCCCTCTACAGCAGTTTATCTTTGTCACTGTAACCATGTTATTTTCGCTTTCTCAGGCTTTCACTGTGCAGCAAAATCAGCAGTCAGTGTGGTCTATTTATAGCACAGGAGACTCCATATCTACTGTCTAGTAAGATGAAACCAGGTCCTACAGACTCTGTACCAGTTCAACATGGACTACCTCTCACAGCATTAGGGTTAGTAATAACTGATGATCAGGAAGACTTATGCTATAAGTGGGCTTTGCCTACTATACTGCACTGCACATGAAAGATGATCAATGCAATATTTTTCTGGATGTTCCACATGCGTGGGCAAGCACAAAGGAGAGAAGTAGAGAGATCACACTGATATAGAGGGAGAATTAAGTTTAGCAAGGCGGTGCTGGATTGCATCCACTTGCATCTGTTCGGTGTTTGTGCACAATGCAGTCATGCCTCGTCATGTATACTGCAAAAGTGTTTCTCCATGCATTCATGTGTAATATTATACCTATGAGTGCAGTGGTGAATCTGTTCATGGAGAGAGGTTCCAGATAGACAGGTCCTTCATAGCCAGACTCCAGTTCACTGCGGACATAATCCCTGACAAAGAGAGGTCAAAATGCTCAATTACAGGGAAATCTATTGTGACCTATTATTTACCACTGCCCTATAGCTCTTTCATCCAACCCAGTACAAGAACATTCACACTAGCTAATGATATATTCTGTGGGTAAATGCCTTGAAAGAGACACAGCATATTACACCATACAGTAAACACTCACTAAAGGCTATGGTAAACTTGCAGATCTAACAATGATAACAAACCATTATAACTGACAGTATAGCTTAAGATAAGAAGAATAACAGAATATAACCACCCACACTTGAACAGTCTCACAGGTCTACATCAGAAATCAGAAACAATGTGAGCACCAGGTGACATAACAAACACTTTCTATCATTCAAGGCATTCACCATTAAACATGGGATGGCTGCACCTTATTATTAGCTGGTTGTGTGTGTGTGTGTGTGTGTGTGTGTGTGTGTGTGTGTGTGTGTGTGTGTGTGTGTGT
>JBBMOC010000822.1:0-19150 GCA_037975185.1 Centropyge bicolor | reverse complement strand
GCCTGCTCTAGTGGTTATTCGAGGAACTGCAGCTTTTTTGCACTTCCGCATTGGCTTCATTTTTCAGTGCCGGAGGTTGCCGCTTGCTTAGAAATTAATCAGCAGGATTGTGTTGATACATTTAACATAAAGGTGATTAAGTACCTTGATTTGCCAGGTGTTTACTGGCAGAGATATTTATATCAAGTTGTTTCATATATAAGTGGTTTCTCTATTAGTTTACAATGAAAGCTTAATGTCTGCCTTATGTGTGAAACTGTGTGAAGTCACACTGACACGACCCTTGATGTGGGAAAAAAAACTTTGTGGTTTTAAAGTAAGCACTGATTTCATTAACACACATAACATGCAAATACGGGGATAATGAAATTCAAATTGCCAAATTACCTCCTTTTAAAATATGTACTTACAGAATGAGAGTGAAGCTGATTTAAATCTTTTAAAACCTGAGAGCATAGGGTAAACCTGAACTGATCTTTGTCTTGTAATGGCGGCTGCACATTTACCTTTCTTTCTGGTGACTTTGTGGCAAAGACAGGCATGTGACAGGCGAGCAGCGGACACCAGAACGGGGCCGTCGTCTTCCCTTCGTCCTCTCCACACAACCAGCCTGGTGAATTCTCCTCTCCTGAAATACAAGGGAGTGACTTTTTTATTTCTCCTCGCAAAGGTGCCACTAACTTAGTGTTGTTTATCAGCTTGTTTTGTTGTTGTACTTACTGACAGCATGCATCTCACCCTCACAGTTGAGCCCAGCTGTGAACTCTCCTTCAAGCCGTGTCAAAACCACGCAAAATAATCAGGATGACATTTCGCTACCTAAAGTATGTAATATGAATGGTGTTATTAGCATGTGAATGTTATAATCAGCCAGAGGCTTATTCCCTGTTGTAGGAGGCGAGGCCAGGTCTCAACAGTGATTAAACTTGCACTTAATCAACAGTGAGAGTCAGTCCCAGCAGGAAAAATGCAACTGCTGGATTTGAGTTATAATAATGGATTGGCCCGGCGTATACGCCATCTCAGCGCTCACAGCCCCCGAGCCTTACGACAGGTGCACCTCTGACAAGGTGCCGGGCAAATCTGCCAAAGCACTCCCATTATGTAATTTCGCAATCATAAATATCAATTTACAGAAACTAAATTGTGCATGAAATTCAACAGCTTGCTAAAATTTGCTTGCTGGTTTGTTTGCATATGTTACCTTGGAATAAGCAGCACTTTATATCCACCACCACTCATGTGCATATGTGGATGAGTTGGTTTGACAAGACTCTTGTTTGCTCACTCCTTCTGTGGCAGGTAGGGTTAGGGTTATGTCAAACATACAAGATATGGTGCAATTTACATATTATTCATTCACTGAAGGATTTCACCTCTTGCACAACCACAGTGACACAAACAATCCTGCTATGAACAAGGTTGCTGTGAAGAAGGGGCTCGATAATTATAAGGTTTTAAATCATTCAGTCATTTATATTTACAGTCATCTTGAGTTGTGGAGTGTTTAATGATTAATTTTTTTTTCTTGGGGGAGGGGCTGGTTGGCCTGTGGGCTGACTATCCCTCAGCGAGCCCCTGCAAGGATACAGAGGTGTGAGGTCACTTATTAAAAGACTTTAATTGAGGGCAGATTGCTGCAGGGTGGGGCAGCAGGTCCAGTGCTTTCCTTTTACCCCAGAGTAATCATCAAGTTTCTTCAGCTAATTATTAGATTAGCATAAATAATGTTCCATGTGGGTAAGCTGACTTCTCCGGCTGAATTTGTCAGTCAGTAAAAAATGAATCTAGTTTAAAGAGAGACAGATGCACAGATAGAAAGACAGAGAGAGAGAAACTGGGATACACAGAAAGGGATGGAGAGAGAAAGGGAATGTGAGAGAACACAAATTAGCCTTAACCTTCAGTCTTTGCCACAGAGTAATGATGATGAATAACGGTGGACAAATGATAAGCACAGACTTAAATTGAAAACGGCACCGAATAGGGACATGGAGGCCACTCACCTCGACTCACACACACACACACACACAACTACACAGACTTTTACACTTCTTCATTTACAAAATAATTTCATCCAAAACACAGGAAAACATAACATTCAACAGTTGTTGCTTTACTACATTCCACCTCTTTTTGTGCATTGTGGGAAAATGAGATTCTTTATATTTAGTTAATATGCAGTTCATCTTCTCCTTCAAGTCACTACATGTAAAACACTATCAGAATACATCTTTAATGTTAGTGACTGGAAATGAAGATATCACTGAGAAAACTCCATGTTGTTTCATGTTTCCTTCCATGTCTTCATTCTTTTTCCACGGTACAGTGCCTTCTGATTTCTGCCTCATAATACATTCACATCATGTTGGATTTACCATAAATAGGACTTACCCACTACAATAAGGAAAAAAAAAAAAACATTCATGTCAGCTTTCTAATGGTAATTACAAGTAGGGACCTAGGACACGCAATTTACTGTGGCTCCCAATATATACCAATTAGTGTCAAATAGCGGAAGTGTGTCGACACAGGCAGCAAACTGCAGCAAAGCCACTAATGCCTGCAGTCAGATATAATAAAAATCAAAACCATAAGTTACATTTCTAGTTGTACAATGAGCTGGTTATTCTGCGGTCAGTACTGTCAAACGTGAAGGCTTGGAATATGGACTCCACAAAGAGTAGACTATAAAACCTATTCCATGTGATGAGGCCTTTTTCTGTATATCACACACACATCTAATGCATAAAAACACCACATTTAGAGGTCAAATTTCAATCATAAGCACCTGTGTCAATACAAAAATACTCAGTATAATTATTAGTCAGCAAAGAACTCTGAATAATATGCCCATATAGATAAGTATCTTAAGCAGATAAAATAAATGTGATTAAGCTTCATAACAAAATTTAATCTAAACTCATTCTGGGGAAAAAAAGTCCAAGCAACCCAAAGTAAATTACCTGAAAACAGAACAACCACACAAATAATATACTGCCCACTTCTCTACACCCACAAAAACAGATGCAGGCAAAATATTAAAATTTCACTGATTAAAAAAGAACATTTGGAACAAGGGTCACACTGGTGTCAGAGACAAACTGTATCATCACTGAAGAGTTCTTTTAACAAAAAATATTGCATTAAATTGATTGAACAAACCAAGAAACCGGAAAATCAGAGTCACAAGACGATGCAGTCTGGTTTGCACATGATTTAGCATTCATATCCAAGGGTTGTCACAAAAACAGACGTCACTGTCGACCTCCTGTCTCCTACATGCAGACAACCTTTTCATACTGTTCTCTACAGCAAAGCAACTGTTCTGCATACACTGGGAGAGAGTAAGTGAAAACTCCGAAAACTCCAGGAGTCAGAAATGTCATTGTACTGTTTAAGGTCAAAGCAGCTTGTCTAACCATAACCTCATCTGGGCGGTTTGACTCTGCCATAAGGAGTGGAATTGGACAGACATGCCTGCTGAGGCACATATTAAGCTAAACTCACTAAATAGTTGGGTTAGTATGTGCACAGTTCTCTAATTACATGCTCAGCTAGCCATTTTTCCTTGGTTCACAGGGACGAGAGCGGTGGACTTTCACAGGGCAAAGGATCACCTGATTGGGCAGTAAGTGCACAAATTAAACCATAACAGGACGGTTCAAGTCCATTACAGAAGTGAAGCTACATCCACTTCTAACTTGTATTATAAGTGCGTGGTAACAGATGCAGTGCATGGAGGACTGCAGACAGCTGGAGGCAATGTGATCTTCACTGTGCTTACTGTCAAACTAACCAGTGAACTGCACCTGAAACTCCCACCCACCTGACTCAGCTGTAACACCTGAACCACATTCTGATTTAAAGTGTGTCAAAAACCAGTCAGCAAGAAAGCAGAGAGGTCAAAACAAATAGCTAAAAGTGCTGAATGCACAGCTGAAACTTGCAGCTTCTTTCAGTCCATGTGATTCAGAAAAACAGGGCTTCATATGTCACATACCTAACGAGCCAATCCAGTTAACTCACAGGGTGTGGCCTGTATCAGAGAGAAGCCAAATGTAGCTACGTATCTGTATTTTGCAAGCTCACCATTTTCAAAACAATGGTGGAGACATGTTCTGTTTTTGGTTGAAAAGTTGCAAAATGGAAATGGCGATCCTTCATGTTTGACTAAAGGATCTGGAGCCAGCGAATACTCAGGTTTGAACAGTCATATTCCAGAGCACCGTCCAGAGTCTGACACTATTCCACTCATTCATCCTGGGGACACAGCGAGTTCGAGCCAACATGTTGGTCGACTGGTGAGTTTTCTTGTGTTTTATCTGCTGGCTGTGTCCAAACAAATCTGCAGTGTGCTAGATAATGTTAGCCAACGTTAGCCTGCCAAGGTACATGATGATTCATGTCAAATGCTGACAGCACATTTTATATGGGTTGGAGGTGTTGACGAAGAAAATTAAAACGTTACTCCAAAGTGCTTGTCAGAAAGCTAAGCTGCTGAATGAAATGAGGTTTGTGTGTGTGGCCAGACTATCTGCATATTCATAGGTCCGTTACATCTAAGCCAATGAAAGGCGTGAGGGGATTTTTTTTTAATGGAAAAAAAATCTAAATATGTAATTTTGATGAACAGAGATAAGGTTTTTTTTTTTTTTTAATCAATGTCAGGAGAGGACCAAATGAACATATTTCTAAAAACCACTGGGCACCATTGGATTAGTGAACCAGAATTAATAGAGCTCAAATTATAAAATGCAATCATTCTAATTCTTATCATAGTGAGTGAACTCTACTATAGTACATGTTTGACTGTACATGAATGTATGCATTTCAATGACTGCCACAAATGGTGGAGTCCTTAACACTGCTGTTACAGTCAAAACTGTTTCCTCTGCTAACAGTCTACAAAACGTTCTATATTGTAATGCATTAGCAATGGGCTGTCACATCACTTTTTCTGATCTGAAAAAGAAATGCTAGTTCCACTGTGCTGCTGTTTATTTATCTACAGTGTTAATTAAAGCCAATCTCTATGCATGATGAGATTCCACAAACTAAAGGTTAAGGTCAGTTCTATCGGCTGTGTACTCAGTCTCAGCTACTGTACAATAACCATGTATAACAGCATCATTTGTGAAGGTGCGGGGTCAGAATACTAAGCGGGGAGATTTAGTTTCTCCGTTTCTTCATTCCAATCATGCTTTTGTTTCAAGTCTTTTGCTGATGAAGATTAATTTGCAGAGCATGGCGCTCTATCACCCCAGTGACACAAAGGGCAAAGATATAAACTAATTAAATACACCAGTGCAATTGATATTTCCCATGGATCAATGCGAGTGTGGGATCTGTTAATTAAATCCGTGATAATGTTTACTTATCATAAACATTTCCCATGTTTGAGCACAGCGAGATAGGGAGATAATCTTTGCTGTCTGACAGATTAATTTTAGGGCGGAGGGAAAATCCTTGCAGCACATGCAGAGTGAGCCTTTTTTGTGAGGGGGGGGGAGTCTTCTATTGAACGTTTAAATTAAAAGTGTAATCAAAGAAAATTCAGCTTCTTTGTAGAGTGGACATACATTAACAAGCACAAAAAGGAAAATATAACAGTCGCACGTGAGATATTTGAATAGATGCAAAGAAATCAGTCACCACAGCCAGGAAGCAATCTGAACCCCCGGGCTAATGAAAGTAAAGCCCTCGCCGTCTCCCCCTTAAGCCCCAGCAGCAGGGGGAATTTTGCATTCTCCCCCCTCGCTTGTCTCCCGTGCGGTATACATCGGCATGGCACAGGTTATCACACAGTGGATTAAGAAGGCGTGTCAGAGTGTGTGCCAGAACCTCCAAGCCGCACTCCACTCATCTATTGATCCGCGTGCGAGGGAAAAAGAGAAAGACCGGCACACTTAGCGGTGTAACCACAGGCAGCAGCCCCCTGCCTGCCCTCCGTTCCCTGCAGTGGGACTGATTGCTTGTCTCAATCATCCTTTCACCCCCTCCTCCCCCTTCACACATACACACACACACACACACACTCCAACACACCCTCAACATCTCCCTCTCTTTGCCCACACTCATTCCTCCGCTTCTGTCTCCAGCATCTCAGCGGTAATCTCTCATGATTTGACGGCCTCTTGTTCTTCTTGTGAGGGCCATCAAAGTCTGCAGCCGTAACCCTGTCTGAAAGGGCTGGGACTGCATGGTAGGAAGCAATTAATTCTGCAGTAAGAAAGTCCATTAATTAGGCAGTGCTTCTGGCTATTTCACGAAGACCCTTCAGAAACAGTAGGGCCACTCGGAGAGGCATAAAAGATGCAGTGGCACACCAGGTTATTAATGGACCCCGGGGCTCCTGGCGAAGCACCACCGTGGGGTAATTCTCACTTTCTATTTCAAGGCCTCATAACTACACCACATGCACTCACAAAGTGACAAATGCTGTTTACTGGGAATGTGTCTTATCGGGCTCGGCTGCCATATTATATCATGTAAAGCCTGACTAAGGGAGCAGCTTAAACATCCTGCTGAAGTACAATGATCTCCAGTAGGGATGCACCGAAAATTCGGCCACAGAAAATTTTCGGCCGAAACTGGCTCAAAAGTGCATTTTCGGTTTTCGGCCGAAAGACTTTTGTCACCGAAACAACACGGCCGAAACAAGACGTTGTGATGACGAAGAAAAAACACGCCCACCACGGGCAGTTGCCGCCTCTAGCCATTTTTAAAATGCGCGTGTAGCGGCGCCAGTGTTTGTAACTAGGCAACCGTGACAGCGCTTTTTGATTGGCAGAGAGCGCAGCGGGTCCTCTCGGGCACACAGATTTAGCTGGCCTTAATTTTTCCTGTGTTTTATTTAGTTCATTATTGTCACATTTAGTGTTGAAATGTGTTTGTGACAGACATGTGTACGGGACATTTATGAAATACGGGACAAATCGCGGCCAGTATTAGTTCAAAAGAGGACGCAACATTTAATTTTCAAAGGACAATTCCGTATTTTTCGGGATGTTTGGCAACCCTACCGGCACGCGCACGTCTGGATAGTTGCCAACATGTCTGCGGTGTGGATGCATTTCATTATATCCGAGAAAGACCCACGGATAGCTAATAGCTAGTTTTAATGTCAGTGTTAATAAATATTTTCATAATTTTATAATTGATTTATTCTTTGAAGCATTAATATTAATTTATGCAATTGCAATGCCTTGATTTTAGTGAGGTTAGTACACAGTCTTAACCACAATTGCAATGGTAATAATTGGCATAATAATTTATTTCGGTGTTTCGGTTTTCGGCCTTGGTTTCTTCATTTTCGGTTTTCGGTTTCGGCCAAGAATTTTCATTTCGGTGCATCCCTAATCTCCAGTTAAACTTCTTTAAAAACCACCACCAACTATGGGCAGCAAAATTTTATGGAAATGCTCAAAGGTGGAATCGAGTTCAGAGAACACATCATAGCATTAACGAGGCACTGTTAATGGGTAATAGTGACAGGACTTTGACACAGCCAGCAGAAAGGTCTCTGAGAGCCACTGATATTTACACATGTGGCACAGGGCAGGCTGAAAAGTACAGCAGTGGGATACTGCTGTGTTAACACTAAACAGAGGTAACAGGATAAACACTGGTGTGAAGATGGGTCTGCGAAAATGAGTTTTGTGATGTCTAATCACTCCCTAAATCATGCATGAGAACATTAGCGTTTTGTGGTGTCCACCATTCAGGGACATTTCGGAGCACCGCACCCATTTCAAACTAAACAAGACCATGGTTCGGTGCGTTTGAAATGCTGAATCAACTGTAGGTCTCCCCTGAGCACAGGGCAGGCCTGCCTCCGCCTGCAATGACGAGGAAGCCTCGGTGACAGTACGCCATCCGTGAAATTAAATCAACAACTCGCTTATTGTAATTACATTTGGTTAAATGGGAAGGCAAAGTGTGGGTGTAATACAATTAACATGTAATTGTCATCCTGACCAGGTTGGTGCTGATCTATTTCCCCAAGGGATTCAATGAAATCCATCGCCCCGCCCCTCATCTCTACCATTTATTTTTAAATGAAGGACGCGATAAGTACCAGCATGTCACAGTGCTGCTGTGCATGGGGGGTCATGAGTTTTATATGTGATCTGTGCTGCAGCAAAACTATAGTTTCTACTTAATTATTTTTATAAGTTTCTACTTATTTACCTTATTATCTTTTCTGAAATATTTAAAGCATAACAGATCTTTAAAATTCATTTTGATGTCAAATAATGGAGCAAAAATTACTACCTTTAAATTCAATCATGCAGTTAATGAATTTAAAATCTGCCATTTAAACTGTGTAGAAAACTAAAAGTACTGACAACAACATTAAAAAGAAGAAAGTTAAGGCATAGAAGATTTTCTGAATTCTAAATTATATAAGCAAAACAGCTGGTTATAGATTTCAAATATACACTAAATATCATAACAACCTTGGGGAAAAGGAGCATTAAAAATGAAGCGATATAGATCCATTTAGGTTTTGTCACTCAGTCCAAGTAACCAAGCCTCTTTTTTTGTCTTTATGACCTCTCTGCTCTTATTGGCTAATCATGATTAACATTCCCATTAACCTCAGTGTGTGGGGCTATGTGAGACTGCAGATGTAGGAGACTGACGTTGCGTGGGCTGCCGGCTCTGAATGTGTATATATTAGAAGTGAAAGGGCTTTGGATGATTGCCTTGAAAAAAAAAAAAAAAGAGTTTAATAGTATAATAGTACAACCTTCTTGATAGTACAACCTTTCTTCTTTGCTATTCCAACTTATACTGATCAGTACTATTTCTCTCCATGTATGGTCGTGGTTAGTTGGGAGTGCAGGGGTTTATAAATATGTAGTAGGGCTGCACGATTATGGCCAAAATGATAATCACGATTATTTTTATCAATATTGTAATCGCGATTATTAATCACGATTATTCATTATGTTAGGTAAAACATACCTTTTTATTGTACTCTTTTTTTAAACAAACAAGTTTTCAAATTGAAACTTAAAATAATCATAAATCATAAACAATAAACTAAAATTTACCAAAAGACAAAGGGAAAAAATAAATATGCTTTTGCAAAATGCAATTATAAAATGAAATGAATCTTTATAGAGGGTCTTCAGGCTGACTGCGAGGCGGAGGTCGCCTGTTGCCTGGACACATCCGCGATCTCGCGGACACCGGATTTCAGCGCATAAAAGTTTGTGCAGAACTTCCTTGTGTCCTGGGAGTCAGTTCAATATATCTGCGATCAGACCAGGGACGTCCTGGCGAAAACGAACACAAATTACCGCTTGTGTGTCCCAGCCCGAAAGCCGGTCGCAATTGCGATTTGGAAACTGGCTACCGGCACTAACGATAACCCCGCCCCCAGCCCCTGACACGGCTAGCGGCTCCTCACTGTCACTGCCTGCTGCTCCCGACATTGCACTCTCTCACAATTTAATCATTTGAAGCTGCCGCTGCTGCAGGGTTCGCTCGCTTGCTGTTTAGGCAGCGTAATGATGAGGCCCTAACCTATGGGTCGCCCCCTGGTGGTTGGTGACTATTGGGTTGGGAAAGTGCTTGATTTGACATGCAACAGAGCTCGCCTTTTAAATGTTAAAATCGCTGACGATCATCTTAATTTAATTGTGGCAGCCAAAATCGTGATCGCGATTAAAATTCGATTAATTGTGCATTCCTAATATGTAGGGATAAATTATATGATACGTGATATGAGATTGAGTACTGTTGTTTCTTGGCAAACGAGAAGCGATATTGTGAGACTGAAAAAACGGCATCTGTATAGCAGAGCGAGTCTCACATGTACATCAGAGTGCAGAACATAATAGACATTCTCTACTTTGTAGATATATGACCTTACTCTAACACAAAATAGAGTTTCATTTGGTGGGAATGTTTCCAGATAATTCACAGGCAAAGGAGACAGCCTAAACTTGTTTAAATACTTGCTGTCAATCATTTTAACAAAAGATGAGTGAATCAATATCAGAGTAAAACATGTCTCCTGGCTGAAAGTGGGTCTTTATTCTCTCCGCAGCCCCACTGCATGAGTCTGAGCTTGATATATAGAAATCATCTAATTGTTTGATGTCTTGACTGCAGCGGGGGTTTCTCTGTAATGCATCCCCTCCCCCTTCACTCCACTTGCCCTAAAACCCCTCTTCTCTATTTCTCTCTCCTTCTTATTTTATTTCATGTCATTGCTCTGCTATTTTATTACTTTTCCTTGCACCTCCAAGCTTGTTCTCCTCACACTCGGCTGCTTGTCATGCTGGTGATGGAGGAATCGAAGCTTATTTTACTGTTGTTCTCATGGTAACTCGCCCTGGACGGCAGCGTCGGCAAATGGCCTAAAACCTTACCACCTCAGATGTGTCAATTTCGCCTGATCAGCGCGGGATCTGAAACTTTTCTTAAGTCAAAGAAAAGCAAAGATTTCACATTTATCTGAACACACAGGAGTATTGCGTCTGTGACAAGCGCTCGAGGCTACGAGGTAGTAAGATGGCATGACAAAGACAGATTGGCGCTGACAGTTGTGCCATTATAAAGTCAGTCAATATGAGAGCGAAAGCAACGCGCCATATTTACATTTTGATAGCATTTTATCCCTTGTCTTCAGGGTGTTCAGGGCGTGTTTTCCGCAGGTGTAAGATCATAAGAAAGCGAGAAAATTCAATAAATGTTTATTTGGTGTTTTCTTTCCAAGTGAGTGCCAAATAAATTAGAAAGGCATTCTTCCAGTCCTCCTCTGTTCGTTTCATCCTTGGCGACTCACACTTGATATTCATGGTCTCCATCAACATTACAGCAGCATGGCGGCTCCTGGTCCGTATGACAGCTATGGATAACTTGCATGATTTGGCTTTGAATATCACCCATGTCCACACAGCACCCATAGGGGAGGAGAGCTGCATGCCGTAACCATGCCCCCTGTCCTCATCAGTACGCCTGCTGTGTTGCTGATAAAGGTGTGAGCAACAAGGGGAAGGCTGAGGATGCTGCGCTTCACTGCAGCCACAACATCCTTCGCGCTCAGCCTGATGTTTTTGATGCCACTCTGACACAAACCATATACAGCAAGCTCTACTGGAGAGTCTACAGATGTACTGTGTGCTTCATGCGCCTCCAGATCCCCACTGTGAAAGGTAGGCCAACAGTAGAAGAATCCAGCCTGCTCTTGTGTGTTCTTTTTTTTTTTTTTTTTTTTGCTGGGAAGGATAGAGAATCTCAAGATACAGAAGGAGGCAATGTCTCAGGAAAACTTCTATGAAGCGAACGCCTCTTGACCTACAACCAACTAAAGTGTTATTGATCCTCTCAGGGCTATGCTTGGCTATTAAACACATTGACAAATATATCTCTGGCCACTCATCTAAGCTAGACATTTAATTGTGTATACCAATAATCAATAGACTCCTCCTAAGCCTTGAATATGTGTGTGCTGACGCTCACAGCAATGGCCTCTGGGATGTAAGAAGCCGCAACAATACGAATGGAGCTACACACAAGTGCAGTGTTGAGAGACACACTGCATGCACAACAAGCCCAGAATAAAGTGTGTGTGACAAGGAAGAGTGCTCAAGGCGACGTAGGGAGTAGGAAAGGATGGGTGAAAGAGGACTGGGGTGGTGAGTGGGTTGAATATGCGTGCCATCATGGCCAAATAAGCAGATTAATGTCCTCGCTAGTCCTGTCCCTGTTTTTGCCACTGGATGACAGCACGCATTGATGAAGCCCAGAGAGGAAGACCTCCTATACGGCAGCGTGGTCAGACTGCATATGAGGCGCAGGCCCGGGCAGAGCAAAGCAGGGGTTGGAGGAAAGAGGTTAGGAAGATAAAAAAGAACTGTGCTGCTCCCTGCTGGGCAGGGTCTGGCCATTCTTTTCCTTCATGAACATTGACCACTGCTGAGTCTCCACAATCCACGAGATATCCAGAATTTGAGAGACAGAGACTTGGCCTTACAAATGACTGGTAGTAGATGATTTAAAGGAAATTGAATTCTTTTTCAAGACTCAGTATGTAACCAAAATCCTCATAGAGTGACACAGTCTTTTCTGAATGCTGAGTAATAATTGCTTTCACAATAAATAGACGGTCTTTAAAAACAGAGGTTATTAATTTAACTTTGTCTCTTTCCTCAGCACATTACCGTATGATGACCCAGTTGAGTGTCTCGTTTTCTCTCTGATTATATAAGAGGTAACACCAGTTGTGCACTTAGCCAATAGAAAGTGAAGCAAACACTGATGGTGTGTCTGAGCCTCCGACTTAAAACATTGTTATTACATTTCATTGCATTACATCATCCTGTTTAAATAGAAATGACATAGTAATCCTTTCTGTCTGTGTGTGTGTGTGTGTGTGTGTGTGTGTGTGTGTGTGTGTGGGTGTGTTTGTGCTTACGTAGTGCGATCTTGGCCAAGTGCAGACGGTTGACCCAGGAGATCTTACTCAGGGGGTTGGGAGTGTTGAGGACCACCATGAAACTGACCGGACGCCCTGACCTACAGGAGAACATACACAAACACAAACACATCGATATCGAACATGTAGCATGTTTCTCACAAGGTCGTCACTTAACAACACAGAATACAAACATTACGGCTGGTTTAGTCCGTTTTTCATGCCATCATTTGATCAGGTGAGACACTCTGTGTTGTTGAGGCCCACAAATTGTGATCCTGGTATTTAACAGGATTTGACACTAAAACAGAGGCCACAGCTGCAGTTCAATGTGAAATCCTGTACGGTGTAATGACACTAATGCTGAACATTGACCCAAAATGCAGTCCCTTTACTGGAAAACAAAACTGGATGAACAGAGCATTTTTAGCATGTGCTGTTGTGCGATTGTGCCTCTGTGTGCTCAGGCGTGTTTTTGCAACCGTTTCTCACTAAAGTGTTTTCCTGATTACATTCCCAAACACAGTAGCTATCTGGATTACATTTACAGGCAACATGTTTTTGAATGAAAGAAGTGGTGCATTTACAGTACCACATCATTGCAGGGAGGTTGTCACAGTGGAGGACAGGTGAAAAGGGTCAGTAAACATTTTGCAGATGTATTCTCTATCAACATTTTTGCAACATAAATTAACGTGTCCTCATTAATTTAAAATGTAAAAAAAAAAGGTAATCTGAGCAGTATAGCATGTCCTTCAAAATATATTTGCATTTGCAAATAAGTTGTATATAAACATTATTTCAGGGAGACAGGGTTTCTTTTTGCTGAAGTGTATCACATGTACTGAAACAGAGCCACCGTCACCAAACTGGATTAAAGGGAAACTCCACCGATTTTACACATCAAAGTCTATTTACAGGCCTTGTGGAGTACTACTGCATATGTGAAAAAGTTGGATAAAGCCTTTTGTGGTTCCACAGGGAGCTGCGCAATGTTGCTTGAAGTGATGTTACTTCAGGCAACATCGGTTGGGGCTGAAGACTACAAGTTTGAAAATGAAAAAATTTGGGGGGTTGGGAATAAAAACGAAGTGAGTTTACCAGAGCTCTGTAGACCGCTTCTCCTTCCAGGCTAAATTAGCCGCTACTTATGTCATACATCCTGATCTCTGAGCGTCAGTGGTCGAATTGTAGGTAAAACAGACAGCAGGTTTTGACCATAGACTGTATAAAATATGGACGTAGTGTCCGTGACGTCACCCATAGGTTTCTGAAGAGCAAAAATGAAGCAAATCGTAGTGCGCAGCCATCTTGGTAGCCTACCTCCGGTTACTCCAAATATGGACAAAGAGGTGGAGCGAGGGCGGAGCTGAGGCGGGTCGAATGAACGCTATTGGCTGAAAAAAGCCGCTTTATTTGAAATAATCAAACTAGCTACGGCTAACCAGCTAGGTTAAATGCTAAATAGCGTTGCTAGCCGGCTAACCCCACGACGATCTCTTTCCCAAACTCAGTGACTAGAATTAGCCGGGGTGTCGCCCTTTAGACCGTCAGTTCATATCTGTCAATCAAAGTGGCGCCACTTAGATTGACAGCTATGAACTGTGCATAATGATGTATGTTGTATATTTTAAACGAACGCCTTATAAAAAAATTCGCCCCCCCCAGAGTTGTCATGGAGTAGAAAAACAGCTTATGAGACTACAGCCATGTTTTGAACCAGGCTGTAAATATGTTTTTTTCTGTCATAAAGTCGGACATTTTAACATGGGGCTCAGATCGGCTCAGATGTAATTGACTCACTTCTGCAGCCTGCTCTAGCGGTTATTCGAGGAACTGCAGCTTTTTTGCACTTCCGCATTGGCTTCATTTTTCAGTGCCGGAGGTTACCGCTTGGTTTTGACAAGAGAGTAGAATGTGCAGAATAAAAAATATACCTATCTATATATAAAATACATATATAGACTTTAATCTCTTTTAAACTGCCAATCATGAATCCAATAATATTACTGTAACTGTCATAGCTCAATTGCATCCTTGAAATGAAGTTCTTAGAGTAGAACCAGATCAATTTTCAGCCTGAGCTGTTTCTTCCAATCATTTATTCATGCTGAAATAACTGCTTATAGGTCATCCACGTGGTGAAATTTTGTTACAGAAGAAAATCGATGAAACACAACGGTGCAAAACCTCTAAGCAAATATAAGTGTGAAGGCTGTTTTAAAAGTCACTTGTACATATTTAAGGCTCCATCCCCAAAAGAAGACACCACATGGGCATTCAACAGGTGGACAACAAACACTAACTACTGCACATAGACACAGGAACCAGTATGAGGACATACCAGAAACAAGATGAGAATATCTTGTGTTTTAACAAAAAAAGTGACTCTCTACAGTTCTGCATTTTAAAACGTAATTATGGTGAAAATTTCCAATTTCCCAGGGACACACAGACACATTCCAATCTCAAGAATCACTTTAACATTTCATTTAACCTGCAACCGACAAAATTGATTGATACTGAAGTCAAAGACGTGCTCATTCAATTCTGACAACAGTAATTTGTATAAATGGTTTATTCTGGTTCCAAATGTTGGTGTAAGACTTCAAAGTTAGGCAGTGAAAAAAATGCCAGATAGACATTGGCTGTAGCCATGGAGGATGACTTGGCCACGACTTTTCCATCACCTCTTTTTTTATCCTGAACATCAGGTTGAATTTACTGGAGGACTGACATCACAAAAGAGCAGGGACGTGTCGGATTTTGATATAAAAGGGGCAAAAGTGCCTTTTTTGACAAACGCTGTAGATGTGCCACAAAAAAACGAAAGCAGAACAATACAGTCAGAGAAACAGGGCACCAACAAGCCAAAGAAATTTTTCATTTCATGGGACTTTAAGTTTAATACGTCAAGATTTTTTTTTTTCCTGTCAGAACAGCTGCTTGCCTGCTTGTAGTTTCACAGCGGTTCAGTCCTGTAAGCTGGGGCTTTACGATTTCAGCCTGCGCGTCAACATTCAGGGCAGGTTGCGATGACTATACAGCCTGGTCACAGTAAATTGCTTCTAGGTGAGCTCTGACGCTAAAAATGCCACTAATGTGTGGGCTCCGCTGGGATGGGGCACAACCAGTACGGGCTCTAATCAGTGAGGTGCCAAGTCAAGCTCAGACACAGTTGGAGACCAGATCTTAGATGTGTGTGTGAGAGACAGACAGACAGAGGAAACAGACGATGTGAGTGTCCAGGTCAGGTTATATAATGAGAGAAATCCTTTAAAACAGTCTGTGTTGAGACCACATCAGGATTTACAAGCCAATGTCATTCTCAACAGTGTCTCATAATGGCTTAACGGCTCAAGGTTGAGTGTCTTGTTGAACTTTGTGGGGTTACGCAACTGTTGAAAGGATAATGTCTACTTGTTAAAAAAAAAAAAAAAAAAAAGTAAAATTCTCGCCATACCAGTGACAAATAGAAGCTGTGTATTAATTAAAGCATTCTTCAACATGTTCACTTTGATTCCTAAAATGCAGATTTATCTTAACTTGACATTCTTTACGTAGACTAAAATTCCTGACCTTTCGTGAAAAAGAGATTTCATTGTCAATAAGCCTTTTAACTGGTTGAATACAGGAGAAAAGGGCATGAATACCAAACACACACATGGACAGAGGAGAAGTGTATTATGCTGCAGGAGTGGTAATGGAAAGTTTCCGTGAACTTTTTTCACCTTGAAACTGGGTCACCATTGGAATCGATTGTAAAAAAGCCATGAATTCAAGCTGAATCCATCCTCTGCAAAGGAGCTACAACCTTTTCAGAGGCACCTTTCAAGCCTGCAGGGGGTGAGCGTTTGATATTCAAAATATAGCTTTTTTTGGTGGAACAGTCCTTTAACCCCCCAAACACACAGAATCCCAATAAACCCATAAAACAAATTTAATGATTACTGTTCATGAATTAATGAAGGCGTTCCAAGTTTAATACACGAAAACAGAATCATTTACCAAAAGTTCTCACGAGACAGATGTTGTGTGCTCATGCTCCACGCTGACTAATCTGTGCATGCATTTCCATTATGTACGCATAATTTAAAGCGTGACAGAGTTGAAAAATGTCCCGTCCTACTCGTCAATGCAAATCATGAGAATACAGTTTGCTTAGAGCCTTGTAACATGTCAGATCACACATCTTTATACTGAGAATTTGCATTTTGCCTCTGTACCTGCATGGTAATTTAGCTGATTTTGACAAGTGGTTGATATGTTGTCACACAGAAGTGAGTAAGAGAATAAAGTGTAATTCGAGAAGGGGCAGCTTATTTCACAGCCACATGCGAAAAATAAAAACAAAACACTAGGTTTAATTTGCATATAACAAAAAAAAAAACAAGACAGCAGATGGTGAAGCAAAAATAACTAAAACTCTTGATGCCTTTTGTCAATGTGTTTTTCTGTGCCTAATGTCTTACAGCAAGCTTTTTAAGGAAGTCAACTACTGAAGGAAATTGGTGCCAGTACAGACTGTATTAAAGTGCATAAAAGGAAACCTTCTTTTATCTTCTTTTATTCAACTGTTGAATCAGTAAAATGGCTGTGTGTCCTTAATTAAAGGAATTAGTTCAAACTTATTTGAATGGCTTCAAACTGAGGTGATAAATTTTGAACTGATTATTATTCAGGTATCACTCCAAATTTGGTTTCCATCAATTAGCTTCTTACATCAATATTTGTGTTATTGAGACGCACATGTGGAAGCTGGTTCTGTTCAAGGTTTCTGCCTGTTAAAAGGAAGATGTTTCTCGTCTCTGTTGCCAAGTGCTTGCTCATGATGGGAACTGCTGGGTCTTTGTAAATAACATTACAAAGAGTACAGTCTAGTCCTGAAATATATGAAAAGTGACCTTTGGCGCTAAATAAATAAAATTGAATTGAACTGAATTTAAACATGGAGCTTTCATTTTTGACTTGCCAACAGTTAACAGTCTCACTTAGCCTATCACAAGCAGGTGTTGTGTCTCCTTCTCTCCCCCCTCAGGTCTCTCTCTTCATGAGCTGAGAGAGCTACAAATTGTATCTGGCTAGCACTGGGCTACAAAGCAGAAGACGGTGTGAGGTAAACAAATAAATGTCAGTCAAGCAGTGTTTTTATAGCTCGATCCTTCATGGCTGCCCAAACTTAAGCACTGAGGTGTCTGAGAGTTTTGCTCTCGCTCCATAGTGCCAAGCAGCCACTGAAGCCCTGTAACCTATCACACGGTGAGCGAAGATTTGTGGCAGCAGGTTATAAGACAAACAAGTATTTTTCTAAACAAAGCTCAAAGATGATTATTACTTTTCAAGGGTCTCTATAGGTGATTTTGTAACAAACTTTCTCATCCAGTTTTGTGGCCACAAAAAGTGGATTCTGAGATGTTGTTTACCGGTTGACACTTTTACCAGGTGTATCATTTTTCATCTGGTCACTCAGGCTGCTGTGTTATTATTTGAGGCACGGAAAGGCAGCGAGCTATCCAGGCTATCCAGAGAAAGACACGCTGCTGACTGTAACAGCATATAAAAACATGTTATGGAACCCAATAGGTATGATTCCATGAGACAAAGAGCTCAATTCGTAACCCCGGCGACAAACCAGCCATCAACACGTCGGACGTCTGACAGTCACGATCAAGGTCACCTGAAGATCACGAGGGATTCCAAGCACGGAAATGACCGCCAGATAGCCATGGGTAGATCTTACGAGAGTGATTTAAGGAGGTTTCACCAGCTAATAACAAACACACCTTAAGTCAATAACGAAGTCAATACCGAAATGGGCCCCGAAATGCAAGGTCTCTCCCAGAGCAAAGTGTTTTAAAGGGGATTTTCTCTTTGTGGGCTGAAGCGAGAGCCGCGACTTAAAACCAACAAATGGCTTTTAATAAGCACAAGATGGACTTTATACAAACTCCTGCAGAGGATGTTCTACATGAAAAAACACATAAGCGCTCTCAGGATGTAAATTCCCACCTAAACATTCAGTCATAGTTTTTGTCAGCTTGTTAGACCGTGAGTCACGCCTGTGTTTAAATATTGGACTCTCTCTCTCTCCTGTCAACGGAAATAATAGAACTTGTTAATGCCGAGCCACCTGAAGTGAGACTGGCAGCATTGGCCCTGAGTTAGCAATGACTCAGCCAGCGACGATCCATCGACAGGGGCGCTCTGTTGTCTGGACTGATCAGGCTTTATTGGAAGTACAAGTGAGCTGTCTGGCCGAGGATGAGACATCTTTTTAAAGCACTAAGCAGCTTTCCAAAATAATGGCCCCGCTTCAGTCACCTGTACAACCATTTCGCAGTGATTCTGAGGCGATGAACGAAGGAAAAGGAGAGCGCAAGAGAGCGTGCGAGAAGAAGGCTATGTGGGGGAGGTGTCAGGGTCTCAGGCACACACACACGAGGAAGACAATTTCACATTCAGACATCATTAGAAGGTAATAGAGTGGAGAACAGCAGCGCAGCTTCTGTCATACCTGCCGCTGCCCGCTGCAAATTCATTTTCATATCATTGAGGGGGGGAAGAAAATGGCAGAGAGAGAGAGAGAGAGAGAGAGAGAGAGAGAGAGAGAGAGAGAGGGAGAAAGGGAGAGATTGAGAGAGAGAGAGGGAGAGAGGGAAAGAGAGAAAGAGAGAGAGAGAGATTGAGAGAGAGAGAGAGAGAGAGAGAGAGAGA
>JBBMOC010000821.1:0-19194 GCA_037975185.1 Centropyge bicolor | reverse complement strand
TTTGAGGTTGAATGTTCTCACTGTCCACTTAGATCTGTTAGTTGGCATTTTTAAATGAGTGTTTGTTCTTTATCACCACATTGCCCTGAATATAAGACTGCCCTAACTCCAGGATCACACTCTCCTGTCAGACAACAAAAAAGCCTCTGAGGAATTTCTGACCAGTGGTGAAAGGTTTCTGCTGGAATCATGATGGTATCATGCAGGACAATGAACCATCCTGTGAGACTGTTCCTTTTTTTAGGTCCTCATCACATGCTTTGTGCACTCTGACAGAGGATGCAGCTTGTCCTGGGCAAACTGAGCACTACGACTCGGTGTTATATACTGTTTATATACTGTATATACAGCGCAGTAGACGTGTTGCCAGAACACATTAAAAAGTGCTGAACACTGCTTGGACAGGAGCCTTTTTGTTGCCTTTGTTTGGGATTCATGAAGTTTTTGTTTAAGTTGGGTCTGTGTACCATGTGTTCCTCGCCTCAGTGGTCCAGCACCACGGAGTCTGAGCCACCCAGCACCACCCAGCACCACAGAGTCTGAGCCACCCAGCACCACCCAGGCACCACAGAGTCTGAGCCACCCAGCACCACCCAGGCACCACAGAGTCTGAGCCACCCAGCACCACGGAGTCTGAGCCACCCAGCACCACAGAGTCTGAGCCACCCAGCACCACGGAGTCTGAGCCACCCAGCACCACCCAGCACCACAGGGTCTGAGTCACCCAGCACCACAGAGTCTGAGTCACCCAGCACCACAGAGTCTGAGTCACCCAGCACCACAGCGTCTGAGTCACCCAGCACCACAAGGTCTGAGTCACCCAGCACCACCCAGCACCACAGAGTCTGAGTCACCCAGCACCACCCAGCACCACAGAGTCTGAGTCACCCAGCACCACAGAGTCTGAGTCACCCAGCACCACAGAGTCTGAACCACCCAGCACCACAGAGTCTGAGTCACCCAGCACCACAGGGTCTGAGTCACCCAGCACCACAGAGTCTGAGCCACCCAGCACCACAGAGCTGCCATACAGAGTTGCTCTGCCTGCCTGGTTGTCCTCTTGCCTAGACCATCGGCCAAAGCTGATTGGCCCTTCCTGACTGCCTCCTGCATTGCCTCCAGACATGTTTCTCACTCACTTTATTTCGATATACTCACCTCTCTTCTCATTTCAGACAACATGACTTCATGCCCTTCTGTGTTTCCCACCTGGGTAGTTGTCTGCCTTGCCCTGATTAGTGGCACTTTCTCAGTGTCAGTTCGTCATGCTCCAGCCTTTTCCTACTGTTTAGTTCTGGTGGTTTTGGATCCTTGCTCAGTTTTCCTGAACCCTGCCTGTTTATTGTACTTTGATCCATGGCTACTCTTTGATGGGTTTGTTTGCCTATTTTGTATTTTTCTGATTTTGATCCTTGCCTGCCTCACCATTCCACAAGCCCCCTGTGCCTTTGCAATAAAATGAACAGCTTGAACTCAGTAGTTTGCATTTGGGTCTAATACCCTGTGTTTCCTGTGCCTTACTTGCACCAACCATGACTGAAAGTACTGTTGTGGTTGCTGCTGATGCCTTAAACAACATCAGCCATTTCTTTCAGACTGCCACCTATTTCTGCTTGACACAAATTTGTCATGGTCAATTCAAGTGGTACTGTGTTATACTTGTTGTCACGTAGCTGGTTAGAGTCTTTTTCTGCATATTTTTGCTGCAGAGCTGGATTCGGCTCACACGCTGCTGTTTACCACTGGCTTTATTCACTCCTGATTTATGTCGTTTTAATGAGCTGTATCTCTGCTCTTCCCTACAGGTGACAAAGATGTTGGCAGTAGTGGTGGTCCTATTTGCTCTACTGTGGATGCCCTACCGGACTTTAGTTTTGATCAACTCTTTTGTGTCAACACCTTATCAGAATGCCTGGTTCCTCCTGTTTTGCCGGACATGCATTTACGCCAACAGCGCTATAAACCCTGTGATATACAATGCCATGTCTCAGAGATTTCGCTCAGCATTTCGCGGCCTTTACCGTTGCCAACGGCCAGAGGGAAATCAGAGGACACAGTCGATAATCCAGACTGGTTTCAGCACTGTCCGGGACCCGCAAACCTCCCAGGCTAATACCAATGCAACCAATGAAAAAGCAAGGAGAGCCATCCTGGGTACTGTCACTGATATGACTACAAAGCAGAATGGAAGTGGTCATCAAGAGGCAGCCAATGGCAAAAAAGCAGACCCTCCCATTGACATCACCTCAGCTACTTTTAGTCCTGGTGTAAGCCCAACTGGTAATGAGAAGTTGAATTGGCCTTCATCGACTAATACCACAGTTAATTTTGCAGACAGACACACAACAAATGATCAACAGGAAAACATGTAAATATTTTTATCGCACCATAGAATGGATGGATTCTGGGATATCTATGAATTTGTAAGAACCACTGAAATCCAATGAAAAAAAACAATTATTTGTTTGGGTGGTTTCCAACAACAAAAACAGCTGTTGTTTACTCGTGGACAGGCTTCACTTTTGGTAGTGACAAAAGAGGGAAGAAAACTGAGACCTGCATTTATTTCATGATCACAAATGGTAGAAGAGAGGAAGATGATGAGTAAATGGCATCATTAACACTGTGGTATGGACATTTGTGGCCACAAAACCTTTTCAAAATTGCATGTCAAAATGTTGGCTCGTAAATGAATTAGAGTTTGCAGAAGAGAGGCTACATATGTTTTGTGTTTAATGAACCAAGGCCCTCATGCATTCCTAGACTCTGTTGCACCTACTGATGTAATGAAGGTCACGAAAGACCGTATATGGAATTTAAATAATTTGTCCTAACCAGTATCTATTAAGACATAATGATCTTTTGAACATTGCCAACACTAATTAACACAAATTCTCTGAATTCTCAAGTTTTCTATTTTGTCAGGTCTTCTCTGTTCAACTGTGATTCATGGCTGAGATACAGCACAGACTTTCTATTTCTCTTGTACAGTATCAAGCACAGACTCAAACCTGAGCGAAGGATCAATTTGTAACAATTCAGTTTAGAAGATTTTGTAGGTCACCAAACAGTGTTAAAGTTCAGGTAGTGGGTACTTGATTGTGTGACTACTGTATATATCTACTGTATATTTTCACCTTTCTGTTTTATTTATTAAGTCTAGAACACACAGTGATCAGAGGGAAATGAGCTATTTTCTGGCCATTGTGTCAATAGCTTTTATCGTCGAAGTAGCTTGGATTATGGGAAAGTGCTTTTTGTTGCTTGTTACAAATGACTAAGTTACTAAGTTAAGTTTAAATGGCTTGAGAGGGAAGTGGCATTCTGGAGACATGGCCTTCTTTTGCAGCAGCATTTTTTAACAATCAAAGATGATAGTTACTCATTAGTGCAAGCAAGACAAGCTGGCCAAATGTGGAATATAGGAATCAATCGTGTTGGATAAAAATATATTAAATTATCAACATAGCCAACATTTCTCATCGTGGTCTTCATCACCATGGTCATCATTATCACTATAACTGCTGTTTTATTTTGTCAATATCAGTCATCAGTCATTTCAGCACAACAACAGCAGTAATCAAAATCATGACATAGTACTACACACTGAACATTTGTTCAAATCCCTGTACATCGTCAGCTGTCATGGCTGTGGAGAATATGCAGGCACTGACAGGTAACTTGCTGTTTGTTTGTGCCTTTATATGAATAAACCTGTGATATTTTAACTAGAGTTTGATATTTTTAGTGAATAAACAAACATATTTTCTACATGAAGTGTATTCAGTCGGAACACTAAAGCATTCAGTGCAGTATTTAGTATTTTAGAGTAACTGAGAACTGACACTTGGTCAGAGGTGCCTACCCATGTAAACCCTACTCACCCTGACAAAGACAACATGAGAGGTGTTCAGCTTAAGAGAGCAACTTCCTCTGATGTTGCACATTGATGCTCGACTCATTTGCGGAGGTGTCTTGCCATCTGCGGATACAAGCCTCAGGTCCAGACTGAGATTTACATGTACACTAACTACCTGCTCATTTCCACTTCACTCAGAGGTGATTTATATTCTTTGCTGTAAATTAGGTCAAATCAAGTCAAGAGTCTGAAGATGTGTATTGAGTAATTTTGTTCTAACTAACGAATCCATTGATTTTGAATGTTGGGACTTCCTTTCATGAGTTATACATTTGAACTGGTTGTTGTTACAGCCCTGCATGCATTATAGCCATGTTTCATGTGGAGCCCGGCTCAGTATGTTTTCTCCTCTTTACATTTAGACCTAGTGACATTTTAAAAGGACAGTTTTTGGAAGCAGCTGTTATTTCAATAGCTCTGTCTGCTTCCGGTCTTTGAACGAAGCTAGGCTAAACATGTCCTGGACAAACTGATATCACTGTTTCCTGTAGACTCTGGATGTAATGGCTATTTTCTATTTTCTATGTTTACTGTTACTTGAAGTGTTCTTTTGTGATTCTGCATATTTATTATTAGCTGTAATGAATTCTTTAATGCACAGAAGCTGTTTGCCTCTGCTTTAAAACTCCACAATTCAAAAAAAACCTCAAAACAATTATGTTTTTGTACCAGTATTTGTTGGGGAAGTGAAATGTACTTTTTATTTGAATAGTCCATTTCAAGTTGTGTAATTTCAAAAACAGCATTCCCAGTCCATAATTATGTGAATATATACTGTATGTGGCAGGTTACTGTATTTGGGACTTTGTTTTCCATAATTCAGTGCTATAAATGATGTGGTATACAGCATTGATTACATTTCACAGTGAGGTATTCAAGTCTTTATGGCTGACCTGTCCTCTCAGTCGACTCACCCTTTAATTGATGAGAACACCAGTTAGCATTAGCTTAGCTCTGTCATGCTACTACCTGAACAACACTGCATACGGTGAAAGTAAAGTGAACTTAGCTTCCTGGTGTTACCTGTTCTCATTAGACTGGAGATTTATTCGCTGGAGGAATTTTTTTGTTGTTATAACTGGCAGCAGCATATTTTAGGTTTTGAAAAGTGTGCTGTCATTTTTTGGGGGGGCCGCTTAGGTGAAGCATAACAAGCTGTAAACACAACAATGACATATGATCAGTCTATAAAGTTCATCAACACTTGCAACCTCTTTTCCCATTGCATATAATCAAGAAAGAAAAGATGACTGCAGCTTTAAAGTTGACATTAGAAGGACAGCAAACGTTTTCTTAAGAAACTGTATCATGACATCGAAGTGATGATAGAAGTGGAATTCCTTTGACTCTCTTTAACGACCAGCTCTTCATCTCCAAACATCTCGTGCTTGCCTCAGCTCCTGTCGCTCCCATGCTTCAGAAAAATGAAAGGAAAAAGCACAATAAAGCAAACAGTCATTACAGAGGCACATGCATGATTTCATGATTTCAATGCTGTGGACATCACAGTCAACATATCTCACCCCAACTCACCTGTGGGAGATTTTACGGTGACGTGCTCGGCAGCACCAAATGTGGAAGAATGTGTTGGAAGAATGCTCCTCGTCCCTCCAGTAGAGAGACTGAGGGACTCTATGACAAGGACACATCTAAAGTTCACTCAAGCTCTTTTGTCATTTCATTTGTGAAACCTGTCTGTATGTTCCTTTCACACCCATCCACTGTCCCTGGGATCAGCATGGTATAGAGAAGGTGGAAAACAAGCTGATTAACATCAAGTGAAGTGAAGTTGCAGTAGGAGTACAAATGGAAGAGGCTCTGTGTCATACCTACGACGGATGTGTGAAGTATTTCATCTTCTTGTTTACACTTCAGTAGTTTGCTGTATAATGGTGGAGCAAGTCATGTGGTGATGGATTGATTATAATATTCAAAAACACATTTTCTTTATAACCTTAATATGTATTTTGGCAATTTAATTTATGGAATTTTAAAATATTGATTTATGTTGATATACTATATCTGTGTGCATGTATGTGTAGGCATGTGCATGCATGCATCCTGGACAGGAGTTAGCTATAAGAACAGAGAGTACATAGAAAGAGGGGAAAAGTAAACATTTGAGCATATTCAATTATTTCTAAAATGTTGGCAGAAGATCACAGTCAAAGACTTGGATGGATATTATATGTTTTAATTTTGGATAATTACAGTGTGTTAATTGGCTGATGTCAGCTTTTTAGAGCTCCCTTGGACATGCTAGTGTGTGTGTGTGTGTGTGTGTATGTGTGTGTGTGTGTCTGACTCTGTCATTATTTAGCCCTGGACAGCTGCTGGTTTGTTGTGTTTAAAATGTGCTGTAATGGCAGCTTCTAAATTGTATTTATTTTGAAAGTGGCTCTCTCTGTATTGTTGCAACACAATGATGTTTGATTGTTTGGAGAAATGTGCAGTGTGCTCTGCTCTGTAGTTTCATAGTGTGCATGTGCAGTGCAGCGGCGAAGAAAAACCAATAAAAAAACATTTGTTAAAGCACCTCTCAGTCGCAACTCTTTTGGATTGTTCCTGTTTTGAATTGGGCTACTACTGCATCTAGTACCCCTACTCTGAATTTTGAATAGTGTTTTTCTGAAATCCTGACATGGCATGATTCACAAGATGTTCTGAGTATTGTCACATCAACCTTCTCTCTCTATAGGACTTTTCATTGTTGCATTCCCATGCTGGTTTCAAATGAGCTGCCTATTGTTCTGTCCCCCTGAAAGATTCCTTGATGTGGGAATAAAGTTGATCTTCTCTTAAGGGGGGAAAAAAAACAATGACAAGAAAAAGAATCTGAATGAATCAGTGTCATGTCCAGATTAAAACGTTAAGTTACTTTTTTCATTCCTGTCTTGTCTCCATGTTGTCTCGTCACTTCCTGTTTTATTTTGGTAACCCATTCTCCTCTCGTTTCAGGTAGCTTACCCTTCCTCGTGTTTCCCGCCAGTGTGATTGTCTGCCCCGCCCTGATTGTTTCCACCTGTTCCCCATTACCTCGTGTATATATTGTCTGCGTCTCCCTTTGTCCTGTGCCAGTTTGTCTGATGTCTTTGACTAAGCATACGCGCCTCATGTTTGTCCACGAATCATCGTCAGGTTTGCATTTGTTTTGTTACTTTGTCTTGCCACAGTGCAGTTGTGTTTTTTCCTCGTATGAGCGATTTTCAGTTTATTACTTTGTGTACTATAGATTACGCTATTGGCTGAAAAAAGCCGCTTTATTCGAAATAATCAAACTAGCTACGGCTAACCAGCTAGGTTAAATGCTAAATATCGTTGCTAGCCGGCTAACCCCACGGCGATCTCTTTCCCAAACTCAGTGACTAGAATTAGCCGGGGTGACGCCCTTTAGACCGTCAGTGGCTAGTTGTCAAAGTGGCGCCACTTAGATTGACAGCTATGAATTGTGTATAATGATGTATGCTGTATATTTTAAACGAACGCCTTATAAAAAAATTTGCCCCCCCCAGAGTTGTCATGGAGTAGAAAAACAGCTTATGAGACTAGAGCCATGTTTTGAACCAGGCTGTAAATATGTTTTTTTCTGTCGTAAAGTCGGACATTTTAACATGGGGCTTAAATGTAATTGACTCCCTTCTGCAGCTTGCTCTAGTGGTTATTCGAGGAACTGCAGCTTTTTTGCACTTCCGCATTGGCTTCATTTTTCAGTGCCGGAGGTTGCCGCTTGGTACACACACTGTGGGGGAGGATGGGACAAGGTGCTCATGTCAAACAAACAGAAAGTGATCTAACAAAAGTAGGCCTACAATCCCACCTACAGTCTAACTTTCTAATCTTGTCTTGTTGACCTTCCCAGACATTAGTCAGTAGCCACTTGCCTGTTGCCGATGAATCTGATCATGATGTCGTCATCCCTGTAGGATCGTACAGAGATGTGGTCTCTCTCAGCTCAGATTAGCGAGGGCGACAGGAGAGTGCAAATATTGAGAAAACCGAGATGAAACCTTCCTCCTACTGGCTGTGACTCCACAGACCAGCACAGTGGGAGTGAGTGGCAGATGGGTGGCACGGTGAGAAATACTCCCTGATGGGGAGAGTCGAAAGGAACCGACACGCTGTGGTGCTGCAGGCTTTGAAAGGCCAAAGGTTTTCAGAGTGGGAGGCTGGCCTCCACGGGGGGGGCTCCAAACAGCTCTGAGGCAGCTCAGTGAACGAAAAAATATTGTTATCAGCTGTTAGCAAAAGGAGGTCATATAGAAAAGCCTAAATGTGTGTGATTTGACTAAAGAAGTAGCTTTGTTGAATCATACTGTTTTTCCCACTTTCCCAGACTGATGGATTTGGTGAAGTCTGAAGTCATGTAAAGCAGCAGTATTGGGCCATCTTGGCTCAACTGTTGAATGCCTGTGCCATCAAATAACACAATCATGATCCCATAAGCATCCAGGAGTTGATTCAAACCAAGCAAAGAAGCCAAGGAGGCTGGGTGAAGCTAAGCCTGTTTCTAAGCCTTGTTTGAGGAGAGGCTCAGTCTCAGACTTTGAAAACCCCCTGAGGAACGTCCTGGTGTGCCAGGCTGGCAGAGGGAGCATCTGTGCTGAGGTGAAGAGGGCCTGTGCAGCAGTACAGTCATTTCTGTTCCCTGTTGACTGAACAAATGCCTTGCTGTGTTACAGCTGAATGTTGGAACTCTGTCAGATCATGCCACAATTTAAGCTCTGGAATTAGGTGACTTTAATAAATGGGGCCTTGAAGAAAAAAAAAAACATTTAAAAGTTACATCATCTGAATTGGGAAGTGGTTGTCAGTCATATAAGTTGTCACTTGCCACTGCCTGTCAGCAGCCACTGTCATTGTAACTGGGAGGTCAAGCCCTTAATCAAAGACAGGTTTGAACTGACAGTGTTCAAATATATGTGTCACACTTAGATAGGGAGAGATCGATACAACATCACTGATGTCAGAGTGTGAGCGCTGACTATAGTGCAGTCAAAAATCAGGTAACATTTATCTCTAAACCAAAACGACGAGGGATTTGAAAGTCAAGTGAGATTGTGACGAGTTCAGTTTTGCTGGACCCAAGAGAAGACTCTGACAACAATTTGGTGAAAAAAGGAATTTTATTGTAGAATTCTTGAAGAAAGGCTGGCTTGACGTTTGAGGCTGGGCAGTGGAGGAGCTGGGGCGGCTGGCTGGAGGCACTGGAGAAAAAAAGAGAGAACACACACAAGAAGAATATGCTAACTTGATTTAGCTCCCAAATAGGCCGACAATACCACAGGTGAGTGGAAACAACCTGGCAGCTTGCAGGAGGATGAACCGGGCTAAGAAGCTGCTGGTAATTAGGGCAATGGAGCACAGGTGTTCCTGCCAGGGACCCCAGCACCTGGAGACCACGCCCCCCAGCACCTGGAGACCACGCCCCCCAGCCTCTGGAACAGAGCCTGAACACAAAGCCATACCAAAGAAAACACACTAACGCAAAAGAGAAAAAAAAGCCAAAACCAAAAACACTGAAGTATAAATTCCCTCAAAACACACCATACAAAACCCAGAACCATGACAGAGATTTTATATTATACATCACCAAGTGGCTAAGCAAAATTCAACCAAAGGGATTTTCTTTGAACATTTTGAATTTATGCAGTAGAATGTTCATGTTCTTCCAGGAGAGAGGAATCGAGCCTGACACACAGCATGCACTATTCATACTCATGTACCATATATAATGCATATAAATAATGCATGAGTTATGCTGCCACCTGTAAGGGTTGAGAGCTATGTAAGAAAATACTAAGTGTTAATTATTCCTTATCACATTGCATGTTTCCAGCTCAGCTGTTCCATACTGACTTCTGTCTCCTTACATACAGTAATATATTCTGCATGTATGAGCTCAGCTCTCTCTAATATACTTGATGTTTTAACTAACTGGATTATCATTATATTTATTATACAAACATTCTAAATCTGATTCCACACACATATGCTTCATTATTATTTTTAACATTGTAAATGTAGAAGTGCCAGTACTGCATACGGGTAAGTACTGCCCCACTTCAAGGACGGTGAAGAGTTGGCCACATGTGCCACATGTGCACTTTTGCATTTCTGCACATTTAATGCAACTAATAAAAAAGGATGACTTTGTCTATTGGATCAGGTCACACTTGGAATTGCTGTATTGTTGGTTCAACTGTAATGAAAATAATTATCTGTAAGAATCTTGTAAATGTTCATCTGGAGTCATCCTTGTTCGTGTGATGTTTCCATTCAAGTAATGTATTGATTGTAATGGTTCTTGTTTTTGTGCACGGAGTTACTTGTTGCACACTGGGGTTTCAGTCCATATTAAATCAATAATCCAGTATGTAAATACACCTTTTACATACTCTGGGATAAATCTGCGCTTTGCCATCTTTTCTACAAGGATAATGTAAATGTAGCCTGTCTGTTTTAAGTAAATGGTGGCATTGCCACGGCAACAGCTAACACGCATGTCTTTCATGATGTTCTGTCAAAATAAGTCAGATATCTGATAGCTAAGTATTTAAATAACATTCAGGGCCACTCTGACTGCCTGATGAAAGGTTACTGTTTGTCAGATGTAATTTATGAATTATCCTACTGCACATATCAGTGTTACAACCTTGTTCTTCCCTTTCTCTACATTGTCCTTCCTGTAGGAAATACAGTACTGGAAATTCACTGTCTATAATCTGAGTTCAAGACATGTAAGCAATAATTCTGTGTTGTGCATGGATTGAAATGTATTTATTGTCTGTTGTTCGTACCTTTTTCACCTTTGTAGAGAAAGAGGTTGGGGAACAGCTTCATACTAGGAACCTAACTGTCAAGACGGGCGGTTGCGGACTCAGGCGCATCACACGGATCAGTGCTCAAAAAGTCTTTAATGAAAATAAATAAAGTACTCAACAAAACTCACGGCATGGTACGACAAAATCAGAAAACAGGCATGACTTGGCATGGGAACACATGGACATGGACATGGACGGGAACGTGATCTCAAACGTGAAGCGTAACGTGAAAAGACGATCTGGCAAAAACAAAGAGACAACAACAGACTTATATAGTGTGCAGAGGTGATTAACTTGAACAGAAGACACAGGTGACATGATGAGGTGGGTGTGGCTGGTAATTGACATGATACTGAGACAGACACTGGACATAGAATAAGATGGACAGAACAGAAACCAGAACACAGAATTAGAACTGACAGAACTAAACATTACATATGACAAGGACAACAACATGACAGGGCTACACAGAAAGAACTAGAACAAAACACAGGCAGAAAACTAAGACACAGAACAAAGACAAAACTAAGACAGAACAAAACCAAAGGCTGAACTAACAACTAAGTGCAAAACTGTGACACGAACTGAGGCAGAACAGGCCTTCATCCTGACACTGAATCCTGGACACATCCTTGCCTTTGCAACAGAAAGCAGCAAAGTACCTGCAATTAGATTTTCTCCCAGTCCAAAACTAACTTTCATCCACGATGACATGAATCACCTTCCCATCGCTCATACATGCTCCAATGAGCTTCAGATCTTTGTTAACAGAAAGAATCTGGCAGATGATGATGAGTTTGATTACCATTTTCTTGTGGCTCTCGTGAATAGAGCCATTTTTAGTGCAACAAAAGAACAAAACAATGCTGGGGTTACATATGCACATAGATGTAAAATGAATAAACTGGTGGGTGTCTTTTCTGATTGTATTTTTCTTTTCTGTTAATTTCATAAAACATTTCATGATGCTACAACTGTTCAGTCTTTCTTAGTCTGTTGGTATGTCATAGTTAACAGGCTTTAGCAAATGTTCACCACTACTAACTGATAAATTGTTTCTGATGATTTTTATGATTGTCAATAATTTGTTAAAATTATTGTTTATTTGATGTGGACATCACAATTACATTGGAAAAAAACAGATACACTGTTTGAGTGTTTTAGCACATGTGCTAATTAGCAACACTTCTGCACAGAAGGCCTTTGAAATGATAAAAACAGTAAAAGTAATAAGAAAAGAAAGAGAAAGAAGAATGACATGACATAAAATAACATTACAACAGAAAAGTTTTTCAGATTAAATAGATACATAAACTACAAAGCAAAGGCAACATGGTCAAGCAATCAACCAGTTAAAACTATTGATGTGAGCACTGTTGTATTGATTTTAATATTGTTTGAGTCCTTTGTTAAAAGTGTTACTGTTGGTCTCCAATTTTAGATTAATGGGTAGAGAGCTCCAAAGTTTTTCCCCCTTTACAGAAAGAGCAGACTGACAGAATGAAGTCTTGTATCTTGGGACAAGACAGTCACCACGGTTGGAGGCTCATGTGGCCGCTCTGTGAGAGCTCTGACGTCCGGTGACCACTTCAGAGAACAGTGGAGACACATGATTATTTAGACATTTAAAAACAATTTAAAAGTACTAAAATTCCTAAAATTTTCAAAGGTGAGAAGATTATGTTTTCTTAAAATGCGGCAGTGACGCCATCTCATTGGTTTTATTGCCTGCTTGTATATTGAGATCATAGGTTTTAATGTAGTTGAGAAAGAAATTTGTGACCATGATGTGATGCAATATGACAGATGAGAATCATCACATGCATGAACAATTTTGCAGCTTGATGTGGCATGTTCTTTCTGATAAAATGAAAACAGTTAAGATTTGGTCTAACCTCGTTGCAGATGTACTTAACCTGGCTATCACACTTTAAGTTCTTGTCCAAGATGATGCCTCGGTACTTGACTTCATACACTTCATCAATGATTTGCCTTTTAATCCTGACACCACATACATCATGTGTGGGCCTATTACGCATGGAGAAGCACATAGATACAGTTTTTTGTGACATTAAGAGTTAGTTGGGATAACTCGAGCCATTCAGAGATTTTCAATAAAGCCTGTTTTAGTGGACACATGGATGACTGTGTCATCAGCGTACATCTGGCAGTTGACATCTGGACAGCAGCTTGGTAGGTCGTTAAGCACTCCGGCCAGGGGCCACTCCCACATCTGCACCGGCAAAACAAAACACAGGACAATGAAAACATATATACACAGGACAACGTAACAACTCAATAAAAAAAAATATTAAAGCCATTTGCAATAGACTCATTACTATCAATAATTTTGTCACCAACTTTGAGGCAGTTTATTTTAGGATGCCTTGGCTTACTTGAATTAGTCAGTCTGTTTATATGTTGCCACAGTTTAGAACTGTTGCCACTGGCCTCTTCAATGAATTTGGTGAAATGATTGGTCTTGGCTTTCCGCAGCTCAGACACCACTTTGCTCCTTAATCAAGTGAAAAAAGATGGTGAGTATTGGTTTTAGTTATGAAAGACCTTTTAAGAGCAAGATCCCGCTCTCTGATGATCTGAAGGATGTCACTGTTAAACCATGGAAGACAGTTTTTCATAGGTTTACTTTTCCAGGTTTTCGTGTGTTTGCTTATTAAATCACAGAGTTTAGAGGCAAAATTGTTTGCACCATGGTTTAAATCTGGTTCTTTAGTTGCCCTTTCCCAGTTGACTTCCTTCAGATCATGTTCAAAAACAGCCATTTTTGATTTTGGAATTCCTGTTGTTGAAATTTGACTTTCTTTTTGCTGTGGTAAACTAAGTATTTTTTAGTTAGCTTTCTCATAATCAGTGTCATGTTATGATCTGAGAGGCCAGTAATAAGATTATATGTTTCTGTTACTCTCTCTGGCCTATTTGTAAAAAAATCAATCAGCTGCTTAATTTTTCCATAATTGATTTTAGATTTGTTTTGCCACTTTTATCCATCCAAGTAATGTTGAAGTTCCCAAATACTAGAATATAACAATAACAGTAATAAATAAATAAACATAATCATCAGCTCAGTAGTTCACTGGTTTTCAGCGTCAATATGTAAGGTGTCTATATACAAAAAGAAAGGCTGCCAGATTCTGTGAAAGGCCTGCAGGGAACCCTTCAGGGAGAATCTGATTTTCTCAAGTCTCACGCATTGTAAAATTTCTTGAATCCATGTATGTGTAGGTGGAGATGAGGATGTGGATGAGTCCACTTCAGGAGAATAAGCCCCCTAGCAAGCAAGGTGGTAAAAGCAATAATGATTCGTGAGGATTTGAACCAACCAGGCGCCCGGGGCATTCCAAAAAGAGAGACAAGGGGGTCAGGGTTTACTGTACGACAGAGGACCTTTCCTAATGTATCAAAGATGGCACGCCAAAAGTCAGTAAGTTTGGGACACAACCAAAACATGGGCATGTGATCAACTGGTGAGAGTTTACATCTGTTGCAGGAGTCAGCTCTATCCGGATTAATCTTGGCTAATCTTGCATTGGTGAGGTGGCTCCTGTGTTAGATCGTGCACTGTAGAAGGTTGTGCCTAGCACATATAGAGGATGTGGGAACAACATTGACTATGCAATCCCACTGTTCGTCAGAGATTGTAATCCTGAGGTCCTGGTCCCAGACAGCACTCAGGGAACTCAGGGGAGTTGGGTTTATCCTAAAAATTGAATTGTATAAGATTGAAGTTAGGGATTTTTGTCCATCAAGGTCTCTGGGGGGCGATTAGGAAAATGAGGGAATTGACTTTGCACAAAATGCCAGATCTGGAAGAAACAGAATAAATGAGACTGAGGGAGATTGATTTTTTTAATATAAGTCTGCAAATGAAGGGAAAATACCATCAATGTAAAGGTCATCAAGTATGTGCAGACCCTTATTTGACCAGGATTCAAAGGCTAGGTCAGATCAGGAGGGAAGAAATAAAAAAATCGATAAACTGGGCCTAGTTTCGATGAGGAGAAGGCTGAGTTTTCTCCTAAATTCACTCCAAATTTTCAAGGTCTCAGAGACAGTAGAGTTCTGTGCTACACGCTTAGTTGGTAGAGGTAGCTGTGAGCACACCAGTGACCATAACGCAACATGTGAGGAGGCTAGTTCCATTCAGGCCGATAGAGGATGAATATTAAGCACGATCTTAACGTTCCAGAAAAGGATTTTGTTGATATTACTAGCCCAGTAGTATCGGCGAAAGTCTGGTAGGGCCAAACCTCCGAGAGATTTGGGAAGTTGCTTTCACCTAATTTAGGCATAACTGAACCCTCACTGTGCTGATGGGGACAGATGGTGGAGAATTGCTAAGCACAGGTGTGAAAATTCAAGTCATTAATCGGTAGGGAGGGGTACCTTTCACCATTGAATCGATACGATACTTTTTTCAATACCTGGGAACCAATACGCCGCCTTAAACGATTCCCAGTTCAATACTTTTTCACAAAAAAAGAATATATATATATAAAAAGAATAAGAATAAGAATATGAATATAAATAAGAATATGAATATATATATATATATATATATATATATATATATATATATATTTAAAGTGTGTCAGACTCTGGGTTTAATCTTAGCTCCAGTCCTTGAAGCTTGGAGTCAGAGTGGTCTTTTGTTCCCTCAGAAGCACCAGCTTCCTCACAAAGTGCAAAAAGGTGAATTACACTATACGTTCAGAAAAGCTGTGTGATTGTAAGAGTTCACCCAGTGATGTTGAGGTAACACATCCAAGGTGAATCCCAGTCTTCCAGCTGAAGCTGAATTAATTTCACCCATTCATCAATAGCGGCCCCTGAGCTTTCTGACAAGGCTGGTCTGAGGACTGAGCCCAAACGCACGACACAGAGGNCAACATAAACACACGACATAACTGACTCAAACTTAACATAATCTTCTAGATGTGACACTTTCCTCCCCACAAGCCCGACTCAGCTGGGCCAGGTTATCTGTCAAAGTATAGGCATTCATTGAATTCTACGACCAATAAAGACACATTAAAGTATACAGTATATATGTATATACACACACATCTCAATTTATGAAATCGCCCTATATAGGGAAGATTAAACATTATTCTCACCCCTCTAAAACTCTTTGTTGAGCCCTGCCAGACTGCAGTCATGGTGTAGGAGTTGATAATGCCTACCCCCATTCTCCTTCCCACAGCTGAGAGGTAGGCATTCACAATCTTTGAGAACAAGAGCGTTCTGGGATTCAGTGTTTTTCTAACCATTTAATAGACTATTGATTAATTTAAAAAAAAACAAAAACAACAACAACAACAACCCAGCAACATAAAAACAGAATATACCTCACTTTCCAACTCCTTTCCAGGGGCCAGGTCCATCAAACTTTCTGAATAAACTTTGTAGGGCCCAATCTTGGACCACAGGGTTCCACATCTTTGATAAACATGTCAATGTTAGTTATTTGTGAAATACATTATTTATGGTGTTCACTGTGGAGGTTTACTCACAAGTTTCTGAGCCAAGTCTTGGATCCTTGTTGCACGTGGATGGCTCCTCAGGCGATGCGGTGCATGTGTGTGTGTTGGAGTGGGCTGTGATGAACCAGCCAGAGGAGAAGGATCCATAGCTTTCTTCACTTTCGCAGGGATCCTCTCCTCTGGCTGGATATAATGCGTTAAATGGTCAATGTTCATTTGTATTGCTTTTTTTCCCTTTTCATGAATGTAAGGCAGGTGGCTTTCCCTTCCAGTTTTATTATTTTTAGTGGTCCTATGAGGTCCGCCTCCTGCTGTCCACCCTCTCTTTGCTGGACATTTTTTCAAAGGACAAGATTCCCCACCTGAAAATTGTCCTCCTGACCCTTTTTAGCTTTCATTTTATGGACCTTTTCCTGGCGGTTCTTCACATTTTGCTGTACTTTGAGGAATACAGTGTCCTGCTTCAGGTGGCCTTCAGGTGCCTCCTCTCTCTGCAGCAGGCTGCTGACCTCGTCGTCTGTCACCTGCCACACATCACAGTTATGAAGTACAGGACATAGATGGGAATATGTTTTCACAGAAGATAAGAGCATTAGACCGTCTTACTTCATACTTGGTAGGTACTTCCAATGGATGCCTCCCTTCCCTCCTGAACATCCAGTAGTCGGGGCTGTGATTCGTGGTCAGCTGCTTGTTTGTCCTCAGGTCAAACATGGTGGTCTGCAGACAACTTTCCCACCTTTGTGAGGGACCTCAAAAATACGAGATTCAAGTACAGGCGTGAGGAGGCAGGAAGGACTTTGGGTTCATATGTATAATGAAAACTGGTAGGATCAGCAAACGTTGGTTCATTGATTCATTCAAGCGCTGAAAAAAAAAAAACCTCTGTGTTGTACCATTGAGCTTCTCCACAAGGCCGTTGGTCTGTGGATGGCAGGGAGAGCAGAGGCTGCGCTCAATGCCGAGCCTCTCACACAAACCACAATTGATCTTGAAATGAACAGTAGGACAAACAAGCACTGTCAGCACAGCAGTAGTTAGCTATTGGAGACTCATAAGGTGTCATTACTGTACCTGACACGGCTGGTGCAAACTCTACACCCAGACGCACGACACAGAGACTGACGTCTTCAAAATAAGAGTCTTTATTAAAAGTACCAACACAAAATCACTCACAAGGAAACGAAAACAGTCCAAAGGCAAAACAAAGTACGAACTCAAAATCAGGAGGTAACAATAGGCGAAAAGGCAAGACAAAGTAGCAAATGAAAACTTAACAAAGACAAGGACAAGACTTAACATGGGTGGCATGGAATGACTTGCTCTGACTGAGACAAGACAATCTGGCACAAGACAAAGGGAGACATGGACTTAAATACACGAGGAAGGGGGTCAGGTGGAAACAATCAGGGCGGGGCAGACAATTACAACGGCGGGAAACACAAAGGGAAGGGTAAGCTACCTGAATCGAGAGGGAAGTTAGTTTCAAAATAAAACAGGAAATCACAGGACAACATGAAACACAAGACATGACAGTGGAAATAATCAAATTATTTTTCTACACATGACAGTACCGTGTTGTAAAACTGTGTGTCTGGTCTGTTAGCAGTCATTTAGGTGCAACAAATTTGTAAAGGAAGTCAAATATACAATTTGTCACTTCAGCTGCTGTTTTGCTCTTGAGTGGGTAAGCCTCTGCCCACTTGGTGAAATAATCAGCCATTACACATATGTACTGGTCGCCACCATCTGTTTGTGTTAGCTTACCCACCAGGTCCATCCCGACCAGTTCCAGAGGCTCTGATACCTGAGAGGAGAATAGGAGGAAAGAAAGACATGAGGATGATATTGCTGATGTGTTGGATGGTACCAGCCCTCCTGAACTGGCTCTGTGGGCACTGAGCAACCTGAAAACAGACAAGTCATTTAAGAATGATCATTGAAAACATTAGTTCACGGTTACATTCACAGGCGAATCCAAACGACATGTCACACATCTGTGCTCCACTTTTAAACCTAAACGTGTATTTCATCTCATTTGAAAGATACCAACAGATGTGGCATCACAAGTTCATCTCACTGTGCTGCACTCAGCTGTAGCCGACACCTGTCTCCACAGTGTGTTTGAGCTGGACATGAACATTAACCCCAGTCACACTGATATAGCACACAAACATAAAACCGACAACAGGAACTTTTGAATGATATATTGACGCAACCAAAGTGGAGCCAGAGGCTCAAAGCATCACGCACCCCCACCACATGTACTCTGGCGTACTTGAGCCTCTTTTATTCTCATCTCATGTAAACACGTGGCTCTCCAGCTTCTCCAGGATGTGTATTGATATGCAAACTGCAGTGAACGGCTGCTCTCCCTGCATTCAGCAGAGAGGACACAGTTAGCCAGGTTACGCTGTTGATCGTGACAATAAAAGGAGGAACAAAAAGATGCTTGAGGTCTCCTCTGCCTTTATGTCACACAGTGAAGTGGAATCTGTTTACGCTGGGATTCTGGCTCTTAACACACTTCAACACACTCATACAAACACATCACAAACACAGTGCATTTGAGATCAGAGAGAAGACTCATGTGCTTCCATTTCATCGAGAACAAAAACTTAGTTAATCATTGTTTCATGAATCAGAACATAGAACTCAATTGTTTCCATCAGTCAGATCACTTTACAGATTGAATGATTTGGTTTCAGCTTCACAGAGAATGAGAAGTTGAATATCCAGTGGTAACTCTTATTGCAACCCGTGGGTGACCATTGCTTAGCAACTATAACGTTTTTCCAGAAGTGAAAGTGAACAACATCTGAGTGAAAATTTATTCCACATTTTTATTTTCAGGAACTTAAAACGCAATTACAGCAGATACATGATGTTTTTTTCTTTATTACAGAACATACCATTTTTCATATTACAAGACTTTATTTGGCCTATCAAAAGC
>JBBMOC010000820.1:0-19207 GCA_037975185.1 Centropyge bicolor | reverse complement strand
CACCTACTAGTCCAACTGTGACGACAACCACACCATCTCCAGCCCCACCTACTAGTCCAACTGTGGTGACAACCACACCATCTCCAGCCCCACCTACTAGTACAACTGTGGAGACAACCACACCATCTCCAACCACAACTACTAGTACAACTGAGGGGACAACCACAACCACACAATCTACAACCACAACAAGTCCCACTACAGAATGCTTCTGTATAGTTAATGGCAAGCATTATAAGCCAGGTAAGAAAAGAAATATAGCATTTATGTTTTTATGTCAATGATATGAGGTTCACCTCTGTTTAATCTCCTCTCCCATTTTTTGTCACCCTCAGGGGAGATAATATTTGACATGGAGCACATTGGTTCAGGTGTATGTCTCACAATGATATGTTCTGATATTTGTGAGATTCAGAACAAGACTACACCTTGCAAGACCACGATCCCGCCTACAACCACACCCACACCCACACCTCCCCCTCCTAATTGTGCTGAATGGGATGTTTTAGTAAGAATTTTTATGTATCTTGCACATTAAAATAATTACTGTTTTTTATGACTTTTAGCTTATTTCATAATACAATATATCTACACAGGAAAAAGAAACAAGCTTTCTTGCGTTTTTTGCAAAATACTCCTGAATTTTTCCCCATTTTTCTTTTGTCTTTACAACAGCAAAATGAGACGTTCTTTTTGTGCAACTGCACCATGGCTAAATGCATTGAGAACAATACAATTGAAATAGTTCCATATGAATGCCCACGCATTAAGAACATCACTTGTACCAATGGAAAGAAACCAGTTCTTGTGTATGATGAGTACTTCTGCTGCAATTATTCTGCTTGTGACTGTAAGCCATTCTGTGTTTATAAGGATGCATGATATATGTATTGACTCATAGGTCTCTCAAATTAATTTTGAGATTTTTCTGTTCTTTTCAGGTGTATGTGAAGGCTGGGGAGATCCTCATTACATCACATTTGATGGACTCTACTACAGTTATCAAGGAAATTGTACTTATGTCTTGATGGAGGAGATTTTCCCAAAGCATAACTTGAAAATTTATATTGACAATGTCTATTGTGATCCGACTGAAGATGTTTCTTGTCCACGATCATTAATTATATCATACGGATTCCAAGTTATCACACTCATAAATCATAACCTTATTGGAGCAGCAAAGTTAGAGGTATACACAGTCATATGAAAGCTTTCATTGTTTATTCTGAAAAACTCACTAGACTAACTATTTATTTACTTTTTCCTCTGTAGGCCCTCAGAGATGGAGTCCCTTTGAAACTACCTTATTCACAATATGGTGTCAAAGTCATGACGACTGGCCTTAACTTGATTTTGGAGATTCCTCGTCTGAACATTGTCATTACATTCGGAATAACTGGCTTTAGTGTCAACCTACCGTTTCAGTTCTTTGGCAATAACACACAGGGTCATTGTGGTAAGAATATCTCCTTCTCAAGTGGCCATATAGGTAAATCATTTGAAGTAGAACTGTAATAGTAACTGTTTTGTGACTCTACTGCCAGGAACATGCAATAACAACCAGGCTGATGACTGCATGTTGCCTGGAGGCCAGCTCGTGGAAAGTTGTGCCGTGATGGCTGACTATTGGCCTGCAACACACATTGAGCAACCCAATTGTGAGGTACCTTCTGCACCGCCCACAAAAACACCTGAACCCGAACCAACCATGGCTCCATGCCGTCCAGACTCCATGTGTGATCTCCTTAAGAGCAGGTAGACATTATCTAATCCACAGCAGCAGCTCACATTCATCCCCATAACTTTGACATGTTGCAGTTAAAACACAATAACTTTTTTGTTTTTTTTGACTGTGTTTTGCTTTTACAGTGTCTTTGCTGCATGCCACCCCTTTGTCTCTCCTGACCACTTCTACCAAGGCTGCGTTTTTGACAGCTGCCACGTTTCCAACCCTGTAGTGGAGTGCACTAGTTTACAGACTTATGCAGCCGCCTGTGCTCAGGCTGGAGTTTGCCTTTACTGGAGGAACCACACCAAACTGTGTGGTAAGTTACCCTTCGTTATTTTATTGTCAGTGCTGGGATCAGTAGAACTAAGGGGGCAACTCATTTACTTTTGTGGCATCTAGCACACACTGCACAGGCTGCTGCGCATTATATTAAATATAGTAGGCTGGCGGTACATATTTTAAAAAACCTGTTCTTCAACAGTAAGTGAGTGCCCATCAGACAAGGTTTACAAGCCATGTGGTCCTGCAGAACAGCCAACATGTGATGACAAGTAAGTTTCAACAAAAATAAAGTGTATTCATTTTACTATTCACTGTGCACATTAGCATTTCCCAAGACTGGGATCATAAGGGATAGTAGCAATAAATATTTCTTCTAACAACGTAGTGACAATGAGTAGAGTGGAATGCAGTGTATAAAAATAACTATTTGAAATCTGAAAGGAATTATGTAACTAATGTTCCTTCTTGATGACTCAATATGACAGTCTTAACGAACCATCCCTGAACTTCACTACTGAGGGCTGCTTTTGTCCTGATGGGACAAAACTCTTCAACAAAGAGTCTGCCATTTGTGTTGATAAGTGTGGTAAGTGTGGTGTATTTCCTCAAGTATTGTGATTGAACTGAACATGTTGTGTCAATCATGAAATCATAAGAGGATTTCTCATTTTCCAACAGGATGTCTTGATCCTGAGGGCATTCCTCGTGAGGTAAGTCTTCTCTTCATTTTCAGTTCAAATCCTTGCCATAGTTGTCTTCTTGCGAGTGATAATTAACTCACTACTGTGGTTTATTCTTTCAGTTTAATGAGAAGTTTGAGTATGAATGCCAAAGCTGCATCTGTGAGGAGTCCACCAAAACAGTAACATGCACCCCTAAGGTGTGCCCAGCACCACCTGTGACTAACTGCAAAGATCCAGGATTTGTCCTTGTCAACCAAACTAACCCATCAGACCACTGCTGTACTACCTTTGTTTGCCGTAAGACACGTAGCATCAATGCTCATTTATTTTGTTTTCCAAATACTTCATATTAATAAGATTCTTGAGGATGATTCCTAACTATTTACTATCACCATTTATCATGTCCAAAGAATGTCAAAGCAACACTTGCCCACCCCCAAACATGAACTGTTCAGTTGGATATATGCCAAGTTTCAGTGTTCCAGAGGGGAAATGCTGTCCAGAGACTATATGTGGTGAGCTCAGTAATTCAAAGTTTGAATTTATGTAAAACCTAGTGACAGCAGAGACTCAGTTACGTGATTTCCGTTGTCGTTTCTCCTTTCTAGAGCCTAAAAGAGTTTGTGTCCACAAAGAAGTTGAATACCAGGTAATTAAGAAATGGAAAAGTGAGGATGATTTGTCACATTGTCATTTAATGATTTCTACTGCACTGATGATGTTGTGTATAGCTAAAACCAGAAGCATTAATCCATTTTTTCTTTATTCACCAGCCTAGTTCTTCAGTTCCTGTGCATGTTTGTCAGGATTGTACCTGTATAAGTGAAGTCGACCCCAATTCTGGTCTGTTCAAGATATCTTGTAAACCTATGAAATGTCAAGTAGACTGCGACCTGGTAAGAAAAATTACACCCATTTGCCATTTACTGGAACTTGTGAAGCTGCACTTGGCAACTTAACTCCCTCCTTTCTCTCAGGGGTATGAATATGTGGAAATTGATTCAGATGAATGCTGTGGGAAGTGTGTACAGACACACTGTGTCCTCAATGTTACTGATGCCAAGCATCTCTTGTCGGTAAGTTGGATCATATCTGTTGGTTGTGACTCCACATAATATACGTTTAATTGCTAAAAGTACCTCAGTATGTTGATATCTGTGTGTATCCTGATTTGTGTGTGTCTGTACATTCATCTCATTGCTCTCCAGCCAGGACAAACCTGGTCATCACCTGCGAACAAGTGTCAGTATTACACCTGTGCTATTGTTGATAAGACTTTAGCAATAATCAGTTCGGAAGTTATCTGCCCACCATTCCAGGAGAGCAACTGCCAACCTGTAAGTATCGCTTCCTTCAAATCTGGATTGACTGTACTTGTGAGACCGTGAGTTAATACAAAGTTTATTGATTTTGTGTATTTTCCTCCTTAGGACACAATCCAGACTGCAGCAAATGGCTGTTGTAGAACTTGTAAGTATGACATTTATTTACATTTAGATGGAAGGTACTTCAATGATATTCATATTCTCTTTCTCTTTTGAAAAGGTGTGGAGAAGGAGAAGGGCTGCAAGAAATTATCCATGAAAAGACGTGTTCAGCACAAGGGCTGCCAGTCTTCCCAGGAGGTCGATATGCCATATTGTGAAGGATCTTGCAACACTTATGCCAGGTAAGGATGATGTTACAATTACAACCCTGACTCCAGGCTACAGCAGGGACGCTGTGGAAACCACAGCTAAAAATACTGTTGTGTCACTATTTTTGACCTCATCACATTTCAAACAAACGACTGTGAAAGGTAAACAGGTTCATTGGTAACAGGTGATAGTATCATGATTGGGTATGAAAGGTTTATCCTGGAACAATTCACGCTCAGGAACACTTTGTAAAACTGTCGTCGATAAACATTGGTTATTTGCAAATGGATACATGCTGTTTTTATCCACATTCCCATTTTTTGGAATCAGTTATATCTCTCATTCCTCTAGAAAACAACACACCTGTTAAAATATGGGAAAACATTTTTTTTGAGTGACAGATTTGAGTGCATTAATCAATCCTGCCTCTGCTTCCCTCAGGTACACTGAAGACGCAACTGCACTGCAACATTCTTGTGTTTGCTGTAAGGAGAAACACTCCACCAATCGCACTGTCGACTTGCACTGCTTGAATGGAAAAGTGATTCCCTACACTTACATCCATGTGGAGGAGTGTGGCTGTAGTCAAACGGACTGCACCGAGCATGTTGGCCAGTCTGCGCGCAAGGGGCAAAGCTTCAAGCTGGTTTAATACATATACATATGTCATCACATTAATGGATGTGGCATGTGAAAATGCCTTTCCACATTATCTTAATAATCATCACATCTCTTACAAAAAACTGCCATTGTAAAGAGAGTATTTATCAATTCAAATAAAAAGATGCAACTATGTTTAAGTCTCACCTCTTCTATTGACTGGTTAGTACTAGTACTACAATTAATTACTTCAAACAGACTACCTAATATATTGTATTTAGAAAATACATTTATTGTTAATAAAATATTCAAACAAGAATGTTGAAAGCCAAAGTGGAGAGGAGTTCCATGAGAACAGCAGAGAACATAGGGCAGTCAGTCCTAAGAAGAACCCAGATTGGTGCATAAAAACAACACAGCAGACTTCAGTTACAACCTTCATTTGAAAACACTGGTGTTCGGGCAGAAAATTTCTATTAGCTCAGAGTCCCAGACAGCTCCCATATCACTTAATTCCAGAGATGAACATTTTATCTGAAAACAAAAATATTGTAAACCACTAAATATACAGTTTTATTTAGTATTGGTATTTTTTATGTTGGAAATATCATCTTATTCCACACTGACAGTACATCTTCAATGCATATTCTGTATCAGAATATCTGTATTGTTCGTTGCAGCTATTATATTTTCATGAAGAGCAATTTTCAAATCTCTCACTTGTGATTTTTAGGGATGCACAATACTGCCAAATGGAAATACCCTAAATATCTTGTGCATCTTTTTTTATGTAGATTTCCGAAAAAAACCTTTGGAAATTTTGGGTTTTCCACTGGAATCTAAAATAAAATTGTATGGATCTGAGCAATGTGTGACTGTAAAGGTCAGATCAGTGAGGTTAACTGCAAAGCTTTCCAATACTTTAAATATTGCCATATTTCACCATACTGTGCCTGTTTGTTTGTTTTTTTCCTTATTTTGGTTGTATTTTGGAAGCAATTTATTTTTATAAGCCATTTTTCATTTAACTTTTGTTTACCACCAAAGTATCAGGTCTGGTCAGGTTTAACAAATTTCCCAAACATAAACTTTGGACCTCTCCCACAGGTGGACAGCCGCATGACGAAGAAGCTCTGTTTCTCTGTGGCCACATGCATCATGTTGATTCAGGGAGGATATGTGGCACGCCAAATTACCCTGAACCGGTTTTGATTAGAGAATGGAGACAGATCAAGATGTTATAATAAGTGTTGACATAATGATATTTAACTTCCAACACTTGTTCCACAAACAAAGCGGAATGACCGTCACAGAGTTGGTTTAAACAATGTAGTGTGTCAGACTGCTGCACAGACTTTAACCCTTTTCGGGCACTTGTTATAACGTCCACATTATAACGTGAAACTTCCACGTTATAATGTGATAAGTTTCACGTTATAACGTGAACCGTATCACGTTATAACGTGATAGTGATCCATTTTTATTTTTGAGCCCTGGCAGTTCAGCGCTTCCGTACTGTTCCCATCAACAGTGTTATTAATATTCTTACATCTCAGAGAACTCATTTGTAACATACATTGGGTGCAGATTCTCCAAAAAGTTTTTTTTATTCCTTTTTTTCTTTTAATTTCTTTTTACATGTAGATGCCCAGAGACAAGGTTTTTCAGAGAGACCCTCTACACACACACACGCACCATACACACATAAACACCCAGCCCTATGTCTGTGAATGTCCCCAGTTCACCTTGTATTACTAGGCTCCAGCTAAATTTCACTGTGTTAACAGACGACTCAAGGCAAGCCCCTCTGTTTGCAATATACTTTGACATGCTTTAGTAACAAAACTAACATCATATTAGTTCTTCTCCTAGCAGCTGATGGTACCTGAAGCAAACAGGCAATGATGACTTTACATGGCCTTAACATAAGCGTTCATTATATTTGGTTTATATTTGGAGGGGAAAAGTGACTTTATCTGAGTCCATTTTAAATATGAAGAAACAGAAGGCAAAAACCTTTGGTCTACATCTGTCTACACGTTTGTTATCTGGCTTTACTGCACACATTTTTTAAGATGATGTACCAGATCCAAACAAGTGTGGGATTGGTCAAAAGGAATTACTCTTTGTTTTACCCCTCCAACTTTAACCCAAACCAGCAAGTTCCCAGAAAGGATGTGGTATAATCCATGTTCAGTGAAGATTTGGACTAAACTAGTGGTTGGTTTAGACTTTCCTGAACGTATGCCCCCTGTATATTCACAAGGTGCATGAACAAATCTCTGGATCCCTTGGGTGGGGAAGGTCTTGGCATCTTCATTTATCTGGACGACTGGCTGGTGCAGCTCGCTCAGAGGAGCAGTGCTACAACAATATGGGCCTGCTACTGGACTTTGAACACCTTGCAAATTTCCCCAATAAGTGACAAATAAAGGTTTATCTCATCTCATCTTATCTTGTCCCTCACGTTCACAGAAGGAAGAGCAGGCTCCAGCTCTCACAGACCGCAGCCTGTCTTGGCATGTGTTCATGAAAATAGAAATAGTAACAAGACATGTGAGATTGTCAGGAAACATTTCATAGGTCTGTAATTGGTCTAGTTCTAAATCCAGTTATCATGTCAATGTATGGTTCAGTGATTTAGATATTTACTTTAAAAAATTTCAGCTTCAACATCAGTACAGTTCTTCATAGCCTTAGTAGACATGGAGGCACAACCCAGAGCTTAAAATGCTTTGGTTCAGTGAAAAGAACACATTTCCTATCTAAATATGCACACACACTCATCTTCCTCTCATGAAAACCAGGACCTGAATAATAGCACTGCATGATTAAAGCATAATGTACAATAATCAACAAGTTCAATTTAATATATTTCTCCTACTTCTATATTAATCATAATCATAAATAGCCTGACAGTGGTCGATGGAGAGAGATGGACAGAGTAAGAGAGCTGTTAGTATAAGCTACCTCTGTATGGGTGTGATCTTGCTGGAGACAAAACCACATTGGTTGACACCCAAAATGTATCTTTTACCCCTCCTAAACTGCAAACAGCCATTGAACTATATTACATGCCCTTGGTAGCGTGTGACCAGTCTGATTAGAGAGGACTTCTCAAGGAAGATGAGAAGAGACAGGATGCTACTTGAATGGGCGATACCATGGTTCACCCTCTGCCTTGGACTATCTGCAGGGCTGACTGGTAAGTACACTCACTGGGCCACAAAGAGAGCTGTGTGTATTAAATAAACCTTCATGAGCAGCACTGTCTATGAAGTCAATCTGTTCAGGGAAGAAAAATTATAAAAGTTTTTTTTATGTGCACACTGGATAATACATACTTAAACAGCCTTGTGCTTTTGTTTGTACTTACTGTATAAATGTCTTTCTTTCTTAAGTCCAGGCTGCCTCTTCCAAACAGTTCTGCAGTACATGGGGAAACTATCATTTCACGACCTTCAGTGGAAATTCCTTCAGTTTTCCCTCCAATTGCGACCACGTCCTCATGTCCCACTGCAAGGGAGGCTATGACGAATTCAACATCAGGCTCCAACGGCAGGAGATAAATGGGGTCATCAGCATTAAGAAGGTCACAATGAAGCTGAAGGGGGTTTCTGTAGACTTAGCCAGCAATTCCATTAAAGTCAATGGCAAACTGTGAGTCTGTTTGGATAATGTGACTTTTTTATTACCAGCTGATCTACTGGTTACAGTGATGGTTAATGTCCTAATATCATAAGTGGATTTTTTTTTTTTTTTTTGCCACCTCTAGTGTCACTACACCATTCGAACAGTTTGGCATTTCAATCGAAAGAGCTTTCCTCTATGTCGACATCCAGGTGCAACCGGATTTGTTGATCAGGTGGAACGAGAAAGATTCCTTCTGGGTATGTGTATCCACTCTGCCTGTTCGCATTTACATAGATAAATAATATCTGATCTTGATTTTTATTATAATTTTGATAACTTACAGATAAACATTACAAGAAAGACACAGATTTCTGAAAATATATACACTACATTTAGTTTTAGTGCTGTTTGACAGATTAGAAATTGACATTAAGATCAAGATTAGGATTAATTAAATGGAGGCAGTTGTGAAGGTTCAGCTGAAATAATTGACATGACAGCTCATTTTCTGAAACAGTAGTTGTCAAAATAATCTCTACTTAAGATCGGGTTACAATCACACAATGTTCATCAGAAGTTGCCATATGACATGGATGTTCTAACAGTCACATTGTCGTCTGATGTGGTTGAAAAGTAAAGGCGTCATCGAACGACTATGGAAACATGGTGTCGGTAGACATTTTCTCCTTTTTTCTGCACTTTATTCAAACTTAATTTTCTTTTATTTTGAAGGTTGAGCTGAATTCGAAATATAAGAATGAGATTTGCGGCCTGTGTGGCAACTTCAGCTCAATCAACGGTGGTGAGTATTAAATAGTAAATCTTAAAAGCATACTCCACAAAATCAGTCTTGACGTTTGCTGAAACCTCTTCTTTCCCTCTGTGCCTCCTGAAGGTAAATTTGATGGCACTGATGAAAACTGTGAAGAACCCTCCCCTAAGACCCTAAACCCAACACCAGATAAAGATCAGGTATGTGAAAATGTGATTTGCTTGAAATGATTTTATACATAAGATTTAGACACAAATTTAATACACCGTATACTTTGACCCACAGGAAAACCTATGTAGGAGCCTGCTGTTAGGACCTGCATTTAACAGCTGCCAAAGCCTGATTAGTCCTGACTACTTCATCAAAGCCTGTGCAAAGGACCTGTGTAACTCCACATCATGCTTGTGTCCAACCATGGCAGAGTACTCCCATCAGTGCGCTCACACAGGCGGGACGCCACAGGAATGGAGGACCGAACAACTGTGTCGTAAGAACACCAATCAAAGCATTTACATATTCCAGCTGTGAGATTTTCACTGCATTTGTATCAAAATCGCTGCTTCTAAACTGTAGCTTTTGTGTGTGTGTGTGTGTGTGTGTGGTGAACAGCGAAAAAATGCCCCTTCAACATGGAGTATAGAGAATGTGACAGCCCCTGTACTGACACCTGCAGCAACCCCGAGAGCAGCCAGGTGTGTGACGATCACTGCATAGACGGATGCTTCTGTCCAGCTGGTAAGTCTTGGGATTTTAAAACTGGCAGATGTTTTTTAGTTGTTTGATTCCAAATTACTTTTCTTTTCTTTTCTGCTGTTGCTCTAGTATTTAGTTGCCTACAAATACTTTTAATAATTACTTTATGCTAATATAGTGAGTGAAAAATAGAATAAACTTAAATGATGCCACATTGGGACAATTTACTTGTTACAGCTGCTCAAGAGTCAAAAAGGCAGAGACAAATAAAAACAACAACAACTACTACTACTACTACTACAAATAATAAAAATGATAATGACAATAATAAAGACTATAAACACTCTCAAAACCTTTCACTCACAGATATTACCATGATGGATGATTGTCCCATGACTGTAATACACATATGCATTATACTAAAAAGAACAAAAGTAATTATACTGCATATAAATAAAATTGCACAGAATTTGGATGTTAATATTTTCCCGCCTTGTTATAATTGTTAATCCTTTTATGTTTCTTCTAGTTAGATTGTTAATAGTCTTATCCTATCTTGTTTTATGGGATACAAGCATGAATTGCACAGGATAGTTGTGTACCCCCTTTTGCTCTGTAGTCGAGGAAAAAGCTAAATCTGAATCAATTAGGTCTTCAGGGATACAACCTGTCTAAATGTACACAAGCAGGGCTCAAATAACTAAGGTTCGTAAATGACTGGCGATGGTAACTCTACTTAAGAGTGAAAAGGAACCTCCAACTACAATAAGGAAATGACAATGACTTTAGTAGAAATGTAAACCATGTCTTGTCAAGACTTTACCCATAAACATATTATTTCACAACATGGAAATAAACAGAACTTCATGAAACAAAGAGGAAAAAGAAAATCAGTTCAACCCATTAAATGACATTGTTACAAGGAGTTGTCAGTTTCAATACTGTCCATTTCAGTTTGTTTTCAGTTTTTTTGTGCGTGTCAGTTTTGTGTGTGTGTGTGTGTGTGTGTGTGTGTGTGTGTGTGTGTGTGTCAGTTTTTTGTGTGCGTCAGGCCTGACTCAAATAGGAAAAGTATCAAAAGAAAGGTGGAAATCTCAGATTAAATGAAAATGCACAAATCCTCCAAAGGAAATGGGAAAATCAGGTTTTGTCCTACCACCCTCCTGGGAAACAGGTGGCCATCCGATGCAGAACGTCCTTTCCAGACTCTCCAGGCCAAACCTAGTCCGTGGACATGTGCTGCTCAGTCTTTAAAATGCTTCTGGCAAAGGAAAAAAAAACAGCCTGCACAAAACATGCAGAGCCATTACTCAATATGCTTCAATTGTCACAATTACTGGCCAATACAACACATTTCATCCATAAAACAAAACAGTAACACAGCAAATGACCAGCAGAACAAATAAAAGCGCATATTAAACAGGATTTACAAAATCACTCCACACAGGGAGTGTCCGCTCACGTGCACGACACGTGTAGGGCCGCTAGCCTAGCTTTTCGCTGCTAACATAGCTAACTGCTAATCAATTGCAACTAAAAATAATCACTTTACCAAAAAAACCATATCCTGACTGGTTTCATAGTTCGAAATGTACATCGATTCACATTATTTGCCATACATTAAAAAAATGTTGCTAAATGCATTCATTTAACTCACCAGGATAATCTCAACGAAATTTCATTCTCCTCGGCTTAATCCGTCACAGGACTCGACAACATAACTTTAAAATTAACAAAAAGCACTTTTAGTGGCAAAAGAGTGCTCTTTTTCCAGAGACGTTTTCTCATGCGACTTGGAGAAGGCACAAAAGAGTTTCTTTTCCTGACCGGAGATGCCAGGTGCAGTGCTGCGGTGCATTCATGTAAATTGGAAAAAACAATACTTCCTGTAAAAATCTTCAAGAAATCTTGACATTTTCTGCATTGTGATGCGTTTTAAGTACATAGGAAAATACAATATTAACTGCAAAATGAAAATAAACTAAACATTTTAACAATAAAATAACACTGGATTACAGTTGCATGGTACAAAATATGTCTATATAATGCATAATGTGCATATGATATCATATAGAATGTATGATTATTTTTAAATATGAGTACATAGACTATATGACCTGAGATAAATTGTGCAAAGTAGCTGTTATGTTGTAAGTGGTGTGTGATGGTGACAGAGACAATACTTGATGACCTCTCTGTATTCCTGATACACATCCATCCCCCAGACAACAGCTGGTTTCTGCACACTTGGGACACTCTGGTGGTAGAATAAGTAAGTGTAGAGCAGAGCCTAATCATGTCGATATGTTTTTGCCAAGGGACTGTAATTGACGACATCGGAAAGAGTGGGTGCCTTCCTCTCGACGAGTGCCCCTGCTTACACCAGGATCAGCCCTTCAAATCAGGGGAATCATACTCGAGGCCGTGTAAAACATGGTAATCACTATTGTCAATGTAACGCTCACATTTACAGCATGTGCATTTAAGGTGGTCTGTCCAGATGAAGTGACTGTACTCTGTTGACAGCACCTGCATCAAGGGTAAATGGAGCTGTGAGGAAAAGGACTGCCCTGGTATCTGCTCTGTGCTGGGGGGCTCCCACATCTCCACCTACGACGATAAAACATACACTTTCCATGGACACTGCTCTTACATTCTCTCCAAGGTGAGACAGCTTCAATGAATTCATCCTTAAATTTACAAACAAACTGCAAATAAGCCAACGGTTTGTGATTAAGTGCGTTTATATCCTCTTGATTTCAGGAAAATAAAGGGGCTTTCGCTGTCCTTGGTCACCTGGGTAAATGTAAAAAATCAGCTCCATCAACGTGCCTGACTGCAGTCACTCTAAAACTGGCTAAAAACACGGTAAATTTGTCGCATATTATGGTTCTCTCCTAATAAAATGAAAATGTATTGTCTACTAGAAAGATTTTCCCTGAAGTTTGTGACATTCTTATTGTCATATTTCCCCCCCTGCAGAGGATTGTAGTTAAAGCCAACAGCATGGTTCTCCATAACAAAGTGGCCTCTCCTCTGCCTCTTGTCATGGGTGAGTGGTTGTTTGCTCTTACCTCTCCTACGAAATCACAAGATATAACTGAGTTTGATTCTCTTTTCATTTGATGTGAAAATTTTTTGTTATTTCGCCTGCAGATGACGTAACGGTCTTCAGCCCTTCGACGTTCTACATTGTAATCAACACCGCCTATGGACTCAGTCTTAAGATTCAGCTCAAGCCAATCATGCAAGTCTACATCAACGCCGGTGTTTCCAATAAAGGAAATCTCAGCGGTGCGTTTTACTTCCTGAGCTTTTGATTATAGTGTCAAATATGATATGAAGAATATTGCAGTGAGTGTTTAGTTAATTTTTACGTCATTATCTTCATCCAGGCCTTTGTGGGGACTTTAACGATAAGGAAGATGATGACTTTAGAAACACTAATGACGTGATTGAGGAAACGGCTGTGACATTTGTCAACACGTGGAAGATGAAAACAGGGTGCCTTGATGCAGGGAATGAATATAGGGACCCCTGTAGTTTGAGGACAAACACAAGTAGGTCCCGCACCTCATACTACATATTTTAATGTTATTTCTCACAACCCTCCACCAGCGAACACATCTATTTGTTTTTGCAGATGAACTTGCCCAGTTGAACTGCCCCCTGCTGTCAGACACAAATGGGATTTTTGCCAAGTGTCATAGTGAAATAAACCCAGACGTCTATGAAAAAGTGAGCTGTGATTTCTTTTTTGTATGCAGTCTATTGTATGTGTATTTATAGATGTGAATGTAATCTGTTGCCGCTTCCCTCCGCAGTCATGTTTTTATGACGCCTGCCTTTGTGAAGAGAGTGAGAAGTGCATATGTGCTGCCCTGTCCTCCTATGTGCATGCGTGTGCAGCTCAAGGTGTCTCACTGAATGGATGGAGGAACAATACGACTGCATGCTGTAAGTCAACCCCAAACTGTCCAATGTAAAACAAATGAAGTCCATATTTATTTATAATATTCAAACATGAACCTCTTTCCTTTCAAAAGCGACTGACAGGATTGACTGCCCTCCTACTTTGGAGTACAGCTACAACATGACAAGCTGTGGTCGCACCTGTCGCTCTCTCAGTCAGGAAGACCCAGCATGTGAGGCCAAGTTCAGCCCTGTTGATGGCTGCGGCTGTCCTGAAGGAACCTATCTTTATGAGAAAGAGTGCGTGCCAGCCTCAAAGTGCCCTTGTTATATGGGAGACAAGGAGGTGCAACAAGGCACATTCACCACAGACAGCGGACAAACTTGGTGAGGATTTCAATATTTCCACTGAGATTTTTTTTGACATTTTTTGCTGTTATTAGTCAGCTGATAGTAGAGAGGCCACAGGTCCTCATCAGGATGCAAACTGGGATATTTCTCATGGTCGATGCCTTAATACTGGGTCTCACTTAGAGCATTTATTTTTAAGTGAAACAAAAAAAAACCTAGATTAGTGGATCCTGAGTTGTGGGTCAGAGTCCCGTGAGAAAATTGTTGGTCAACTCATGAAGCGTAGTGTGAATCTAACTCAGTGTTTTATTTTTATATTTTTATAACAGTGAATAATAAACTTTATATGTGTAGCGCCCATAATCAAGAAATGCAGGTCAATGTGCTTTGCAACAAAGATATTATATACAATGAGTGCGTCTCATAAAAAAATATGAGGACAAAATAGACAAATAAAGGCTAAATAAAATGGTAAATAAAGAAATGAATAATAGTAAAATAGGATAAAGATGCATAAAAACAGGGACAGAAATATTTTTTTAGCACCATGTTCGAACAGCAGTGCCAAGTTAACCTCACTGTAGGAAAGCAGCGTCACAAAACAAGGAGCCGACCGATGCTGGCCTTGAACATATGACCAGGAATGAGATAACATTGGTTTTACTGAAAGTGAAGATTAACCAAAAGTAAATCTCTTAGTATGTTTTATGTGGTGAAGTGCTGCCTTTATACATTTATCATTAAGACTATCAAATTTATTATTCCTCTTTTCTTATTAATTGGCCTATTTACACATTATGCTGAATAAACACCTTTGTAAGCCTAAATCTGCTCTAGTTGCTGTTCTTGTTTTAATGTTGTTGCTTTTCAGTTGCACTTCTTGTTAAAGACTGTTATAGATCCTAAAGGCTATATTGTTTTGGTTATAGCAAGAAAACAAACTACAACTAGCAAGAATTAACAAAAATTGCCTGTCTTTCAATTTCAGCAAGTGCCATGAAGGAAAACTAACCTGTACAACCCCCGTACATAAAAGTAGGTACAAAGCTCTCAGCTCGTCATAGTGTGCCTTCTATTGCAGTGCAGGGTATGAGCAACACCAAACTTACAGCCTTTGTAACACACTGTCTTTTTCATCAGCATGCACCAAGCCAATGGTTTTCTTCAACTGCTCAAATGCAAAGCCAGGTGCCAAGGGATCAGAGTGCCAAAAAACCTGCCAGTCGCCGGATGCCGAATGTGTAAGACTGTGATACTAGTTTGAATATTCGACACATGTATACAAAAGCAGTTGGATGACATTTTAATACAATGCTGTTTTGCTGTATAGGACAGTGCACAGTGTGTCTCGGGCTGTGTGTGTCCCAATGGCCAGCTGTCAGATGGGAAAGGAGGCTGCTATGAGAAGTCGTGCTGTCCCTGCACCTTTAATGGAGAAACCTATAACTCTGGACAGCACATCACCAGGGACTGCAACACCTGGTGAGCCCTTGAGTCTTTGTCAGACTAATGTGGCGCTGTGTCAAGTCACTTTTGTGTGTTGTGTGAATTTGGAGATATTTAACATCACATTACTTCATCTATTTAAATCATAGCACTTGCAAACAAGGAGTGTGGTCGTGTACAAAGAAGGACTGTGATGGATCCTGTACCGTATATGGAGAAGGACATTACACCACGTTTGATAAACACCATTTCTCCTTCAAGGGGAGCTGTGACTATGTCTTTGCTCAGGTATAGCCAAAATTAATTTGTATTCTTTGCGATTTGTCAAAACCCAGTCTTGTGATGCTGACATCAATATCTTGCAGGATTATTGTGGGAGTGATAAGACTGGCTCCTTCAGGGTTCTGGTTGCAGGCGTAAAATGTGAAGGAACTGACAGCATCTGCTCGGTCGACGTCAAGCTGTACCTAGGGGTACATTACACTGTTATATGCATTTAAAATAATTTTGGAATCCTGACTTTGCTGGCTTTCAAATGAGCATATTTTGTTTCTTTCAGAACATGGAAATTAAACTTTCAGATGGAAAATATGAAGAAATTCCTAGACAACAAAGCAAATTGGTGGACACACCCTATATAATCCACTCTACAGATCTATATCTTATCATTGAGGCAGCCAATGGTCTTGTTCTCATTTGGAATAAAAAGGCAACACTCAAGATCAAACTTCGCCCCAAATACAAGGTGAGTGAGCAGATACACAGATATTCCGTTAAATATGCATAAGGTTGCCATTTTGCAAATTAACTAAATCTCATTTTATCACAGGGAGATATCTGTGGTCTGTGTGGGAATTACGATGGTAATACCAAGAACGATTTCACCACCAGAAACAAAGAGCTTGTGATTAAAGCCTATGAGTTTGGCAACGGGTGGAAAGAGAGAGCTTCCTGCCCTGTAGTAAAACCACCATTAAAACCCCCCAAATGCAAACATTCATGGGCATTAAGACACTGTAATATTATGATCAGTAAAGAATTTGCCAGTTGCCATTCAAGGGTAAGAACACATTGTTAACTGTCACAATGACTTTCTTTATCACTAGCCAGTGCATTATACTTGCAGCTCTTCTTACATTTACAATGGCTTCTTTCAAAAAGGTGGATCCAAAGCCATATGTTGACAACTGTGAGAGTGACACATGTAACTGCGGCTCAGGAGCAAATTGTGAGCACTTCTGTTCAAGTGTGGCGGCCTATGCAGCGGCCTGCGCTGAGGCCGGAGTCTGCGTGAGGTGGAGAACTCCCAAAATTTGCCGTGAGCATTTCATTTGTGTTTCTTTGAGAAGATAAACACAAACACAAAATAAATATAAATGCAAAATCTTTGCAAATGAAAATGCAATTTATGATCAACACCACCTTTTTCATTATATATAAACATAAAGTATATTTATAAAAAACATTTTATTCTGAGCATTTTTATGATTAATTAATTAAGCTTTTCTTGTTTTAATAATCCTTTCTTCTGTTTCATTAGCTGTATTCTGTGATTTTTACAACCCTGATGGAGAGTGTGAGTGGCACTATGAACCTTGTAAAAAACCATGCTTGAAGACCTGCAGGAATCCCTCGGGAATGTGCTCCAGTCAAATTCCAGCGGTAGAAGGTACAATTGACGTGAAAGTAATGAATGTATTTTTAAGATTAGTCAATTGACATGCATTTTTTCTAGCAAAGCACATTGGTTAAGCATAATTGTATACTTTCTAAGGCTGCTACCCAAGGTGCCCGCCTGAAAGACCATATTTAGAGGAAAATACCATGAAGTGTGTGACAGAGGTGGAATGTGGCTGCTATGACAATGAAGGGACGCATTATAATGAATGGGACCGCATACCTGCAAGGGAAAACTGCCAGATCTGGTAGGATACTTTCCATCTTATTAATATTGCAGTTGATGCAAAAGTTAACGGTAACATTTATGCATTTTTACCAATAGCAATATAATGAAATAATGTGTCCTAATATCATGCAATTATTTTGAATGTCATCATGTCGAACCTTATTAAGGCATTAAGGGATTTTTGTGAACCCTGCAACACTGTGCAGACTGTCCCACTGCGTCAGAGTTGTGCCAAATGTATTTTTGGTTATTTCGTGGCCAGACTCACCTGGTGCACCTGTGACACACTTAGGACATTATGGTTGGATTTATTAGTGGCTATAACAATCATGTCCAATCACATTCAACAATTTCATCTCCTTTAAACATACGGCTCTCCCGGTCATGTTTGGGAACCCTGTGAAAAGTTATCCACAGAGGAAATTCATATATATATACAATCCATACAATAACCATCTCCATTTAAACATTATCATGTTGTTCAATAATAATGCAGTTTAGTGTTTTGCATGTTGTATTTTTAGTTTAACTCCAGTAGATTTAGAAATTTAGATCTACAAATAAAATGCTTGCTGACAATCATGAAATATAGCTTACTATCCTTTACATTGTGACATGTGTGTAAATGTGATCCTAGTAATAATCCACAAATACATTTGGATTATAAAAATATCTCTACTACATCATGTTGGTCATCACAGCCTCACATCTGCCTGCAGTACGCAGGATCACTCCAGTCACAGATTGATGCCACATTGCAACACTAACATGGTGTCCTATATGTTCATGCATTGTGTTTTAACTTTTCTTCTTTCATCTACTTTTTAGTTCTTGTTCTTCAACAAGGGTGGAGTGTGTCTATAATGTCAGCGGTGAGTATGGTTCTAACCATTAATGTGATTAATTGTCAATGAGAAAACTATCATAACACACAGATTAATGAATAAAACAATATTATATTTCTATTGAATCAATAAAGATTATTAAATAATTTCATTTGCAGCTTGCACTTGTTTATATAATGGAAAAAAATACAAATATGGAGATATAATCTATGACACACAAGATGGAAATGGAACATGTATAACTGCTGTTTGTGGAAGAAATGGAGAGATTAACAGAACCATCGTGGATTGTCCTACAACTACACCCACCCAGATTCCAACAACTATATTTAGTTTTGAAACAACTGGTAAGAATGAAATCTTCAAAAATGAAAGTATGCATGCAAGTGCACGTAAAGCATTTCTGAATACTGGATTTTGACACTTTGAATGACAACTTCATAATATAATCTTTTATTTTCTTGCCAATCACAGAAAAACCCACAACAACTACAGAAAAACCCACCACAACAACCACAGAAAAACCCACAACAACAGAAACACTCACAACAACAACCACAGAAAAACCCACAACAACAGAAACACTCACAACAACAACAACCACAGAAAATCCCACAACAACAATAACCACAGAAAAATCCACAACAGCAACAACAACAACCGAAAAGCCCACAACAACCACAGAAAAACCAACAACAACCACAGAAAAACCAACAAC
>JBBMOC010000819.1:0-13844 GCA_037975185.1 Centropyge bicolor | reverse complement strand
TCTCTCTCTCTCTCTCTCTCTCTGCCTGTCTCTCCCTCTGTGTCGCCTCCTTGTTGCTCAGTGTGGTCAAACCCTTCTGTGTGTGTCTGTTCTTGTGCTTCTGTCTCCCGGCTTGTTGCAGATATGTGACTGAGTTTGTGGACCTGGGTAATGTGTCAGCCTTAAGGACGTTCAGGGTGCTGCGAGCGCTCAAAACCATCTCTGTCATCCCAGGTGAGGAAGTGAATAGGTAACACACCCTCCTGGCCGGAGCCTGCTGGAAGCACTAACTCAGTCTCCTGCATACTATCAGCTCCCTAGCACACTTTGAGTGCACGTGGTAGTATGCAGAGAGAGGCACTGAAGTCTTCCTGATAACTGGTTGTGAGTGGACATCAGAGGCTTCGCCAACAGCAAAAACCTTCTCTAATGGTTTTGTCTTTAAAGTGGTATAAATGAGTTTGGATGAATGAGGAGAAAAGGTTGTCGTCCAGCTGTAACTGTCATATAAAAATACCTGAATCTGAACCCAGTCAGGATCCTTATGATCCTTTATTAAACCTGTGCCCGGGCCACAGGTGTGTTCAGGGTGTTTTAGAGTGATGTATCTATGGATGTGTGCATTAGCTGTTAGCTGAACCAAAGACAGAACCTTTTTGAACCTGTGACTTTATGCTGGTGTTCTTTAACCTCTCTGAGCTTATTGCAGGGTTAAATCAGTAGAACATGATCAGTCCCTTCAGCCTGAAACATAACTGATAACATCTGCAGACTGATATGAAGATGATAAATGATCAAGAGCTGAATGTTTCTCTCAGCTGAACAGGAACCAAAATGGAAGCCAGTCCTCTGTATATGTGGATTTGTTTGTTTAGCATTACCTCCATATTAAAGAGTAGTCAGTTGATTGGAGAGCGACTGGAGGCTTCGGTGCTGTGATGTAAGTTTTTGTGGTGTGTGGTGTAAGAAACGCTATGATTCCAAATGTCGGACTTGTCGCTGGCGAGCCTCTGTATGTCTCCTCTGTGCATGTCAGCATGCAGGACAACAGTGTCATTAACACGTCTGAAACACGTGATTCAATCACAGCCGTTATAACAATGTCCGATACATGTTATAACCGTAGCAGCAACATGTTGAGAGCATGTCATCACTGAATATACTCAGTCATTCATTAGCTCACAGACGCCTCAACAATGAGAACAGTGTTGAATGTGAAAAGCAGCACGAGGGAAGTTTCTGTCTGTTTCTAATGAATCCACTGAAATGAAAAGAGTGAAGAGAATCTGTTTCTTTGACTTGGTAAGTTTGGTCACAGTCAGCTTGTCTGCACCCTTTGTGCTCTGAGTGTGTTTTGTTCCTGCTGTTTTCACCATATGTTCGTGTGTGTGTGTTCTGTTTGTGTCTGAGTGTTAATGAGGAGTCTGTGCTCTGTTGTGCTTCATCTTGTTGGTGATTTTTTTCCTCAGCGGCAACATTTAAAAAAAAAAATGTAAAGTTGCTGTCAGATGAAAATCTTCTAAGAAATCTAACAAATTCAGATTGATGGAATAAAAATTTAGCAATGTTCCTTGAAGATAAGAGATTTTCACCTAACAGCAGATTCATGTTTCCGTTGCCTGTAAAATGACGTTTAATCTAATTAATCGGTTCTTCTGAGAGTTGTTTCCTCGGTCTGTCTGTGGTGCATAAAGATGGCAGCTCTTACAGAATGAACATTTGTGTCTTTGCTAATTGGCTGCAACTGTTTGGGCTTGGAGTGAAATATTTTTCATACAGAGGCTGTAAATCTGGATAATGACTGAAGTGGAGGTGGCTGCCGTCTTTATGGTACAACATGCTGTAAACGACCCTTTACTTAAACTAGCTCCATTTTAATCTCAAATTTTACAACATACATGGCAGTTAATTCTGGTTTCGAATGTTTATCTTGTCCATAATTGATTTGGACTCTCTCTGTAATTGCTCTAATTGCTCATTCACCTAAATGTTAACCTGTGTGCGTTGCGTCCCCGGCCGTCCGGCAGGCCTGAAGACCATCGTCGGCGCTCTGATCCAGTCAGTGAAGAAGCTCGCCGACGTGATGATCCTCACCGTCTTCTGCCTGAGCGTCTTCGCCCTCATCGGCCTGCAGCTCTTCATGGGAAACCTGCGGCAGAAATGCGTCCGCAGCCCGGCGCACTGCGTCAACGGCAGCCTGCCGGCCAACGCCTCCTTCTACTGCAACAACAAGACCTGGGCCTCCCTGAAGGACTTCATCAACGACGAGGGTGAGAATCAAACTCCACACTGGCGTCATGCTGCTCTTTACAGCAGGAGTGAACAGAGAAGCAGATGTTTTTATGATATTTGACGTCTTGTTTTGAGGATATGGGTGTGTGTGTGTCATGCTGCAGTGGTGACTGGTGTTTCCTAAAGGGACTGGGCAGCATCATGTTGGCAGTGTGGTTACAACTGATGTCAATAAAGACACGCACACACACACATACACACACACACACACGTTGACAGGGGTGTGATGTTTGTAAAAGCAGTTGAGGAATGTCAGCCATACAAGATGTGACACACACACACACACACACACACACACACACACACACACACAGAGGTCATGTGAGGTCAGTTGGTATACACACTGTTTGACATGTCAGGCATGTTGGCCAGGGACCATAATATACGTTATGTGGACACACAGTATACATGAGTGTACGTGGAGTTCATGCAGCCCACACACACACACACACACACACACACACACACACACAGGTCGAGGTCAGGGTTAAGGAAACACTTAACGCCGTTGTCAGATGAAACCTGAGCTGCACGCCGTCTTTTTTTCTCCTTGTGACCAAAACACTGAACTGTGTCTCTGCACGTGTTCGTGTTTTTCTCTGCACACAAATCTCCACTACACACAGCACGGAAACTCCACAACAGTGCAAATCACCCAGTGTAGAAACAACTTTCACTGCAATGACATGTTTTATTTCTGATGTTTTTCTCTGTTTTCTTTCTTCTCTCTTTTCCTCTCGCCTGTCAGTCCCTTCTTCCTCCTGCCTGTGCCACATTTTCCTTCTTCTTCTGTCCTTTCTTCATTTCCTTTTCTCTTTCTCATGTTTTGTGTTTTGTACATAAATGTTGTAAATCAGTAGGAACAGTCTGCAGAGTTAATGTTTGATTCCAGTTTCAGTCATCCAGTAACATGACTTCCACCTTTTGAGATTCATTTTCCTTTTTTACCTGATGAAAGACAGAGTAAAGTTTTCAGAGGTTTTTCAGGAAAAATGACCACACGAGACTAAAAAACTCCTTATGGTTCTTTCATCTAGTTTTTCTTTTCATCCCTGCCGATAAACTAAAAGCTTCAGAAGCTAAAACACAAACGCTGAAATTTATCAGGAAACCTTTAATTATTTGCCAGGTCAGTGGATTCACAGTCACCACAGACGAGATGCCCCGTTAAAAACACACCGCGGGATGAACAGACTCTCATTATCCCCAAACAGATGTGTGATTATTCAAAGGAAAAGGTGGTGAAGAAGTGAGAGACAGCAGAAAGACCTGCTCTGAGTCTCTGCTGCAGCGTTTCCACTTTCACTTCTGTTAAAGGGTGAAGCCGCCCAAAATAAAGCCAGCTTTCAGTAAAGGGGTTTGTCGGGACGTGCTGCTTCTGGCTAATGTGCCTTCTATTTATTCGTTTCCAGTTTGCTTTACCATCCATCACATCAAACAAATGTCCCCCGCAGGCTCCCGTATCGACCTCTAAAAGCTGCCGTGAAACCTGAGAGCTGAGCTGCGGCATTAAAGCTGGTCCCGTTCGGCTGATCTGAAAACAGCGCTCAGCGGGAGATCAATGGTGGACGTTCTCCATGCTAAACATTTCCCATCATGCCGTGTGTGCCCTGTCTGCCGAGGGCCGGCCGACGGCAGCAGTTGTCCCCGCTGCGTCTTCGCTGAATTGATATCAGCCGACATCGTGTAGCGACCGTGTACCATCGTGTGGCCGACCAACAGTGGGTTTAGACAGGAAGTGGAAACTGATTTATTCTTTATATTGAATCGGTTCATCATTCGGGTTGAGGCCGTGCTCACACCTGACGACAACCTCTGGAGCCTGATTCTCTGTAGTCTCTTGTCATGTTGCTCAGGAGCAGACGCTGGACAGACTTTATCCACAACACATTTCTGTGTCTGCAGTGAAGCTATGTGAAACATCCTTTGCATAATTTTTTAATGCATTTCCAATTCCGTTCATGGAAAGCTTAGCTGTCAACAGCCTCACATGATTGTGATAATAACTGCACTGAGTCAGTATCTGCTCTGATGAAGCCAGAAAGTAGAGCTTGAGGTCATTTGGTCACAGTTTGGGACGAACTGTCAGATACATGTTCGTCTTTGATGGCTGCTGTTCATCTCCTGTCCCCTTTAAAGTCACATATTCAGAAATATTCCTGGTTCACTTTGTGCCTCTAACATGGAAATGATTGGACCTCAGCGAATTCATCGCTGATTAATCTCCTTCCTTCACTGGAGGAGAAGCAGCAGAGAACAGTGTCTCAGCATTTCTGAGCAGCAGCTCCCTGTCATACCTGCACACCTTCATCATGTAAATGCGTCTCTGGCACATGTAAATGCACGAGGGGAGGCTGAAGCTGTGTTTAGGCTTGTCAGAGTAATTTGCTGCTCTTGAGTGTAAAAAGAAATGAAATTAAGCCCACTCTCTCGATATCCTGTAGAGACAATTTTCCAAGTTTCTGCAGCTCTGTGAAATCTTCTCAGACGGGGGTCGCTCTGAAAAAAACCTTTATTAAATGTCAGTCCGTGGGCTAATATGCATTTATTTGGGGGGAGTTTTCGAAAGCTGAAGTTTCAGGTAATGACTTTAAGTAGACTGTTGGTATCTGTTTTGTCTGGGGACAAAATGCCTCAGTGACTAATCTCAGAGCTGCGTAAAGGCTTCGTGGTTACTTTGAGCTGGTGAACAAAAGCACTTCAGACTTCAGAAGTTTTCTGTTGGCGAGCGGGGATGCTGTCTCCCAGATGCACTCAATAACAAATGAATGGCTGCGCTCCTGAAAAGCTGGAGTGCCTTTGGTGCAGCGGCGGTCAGACGCGGTCAGAGCAAACAGAGGCACCAAAGCACCTGTTTTGTTTGTCAAAAGGGGAAAAACTTGCACGTGCACAGCCACAATAAAGGAGAGAGGAAGAACACGGTTTGGGTTCCCTTTGTAGACTGTGAAAGGTTGAGGTGCTTTGTTTCTCTCTGACAAGCTGAGGGCTTTACTGGAGAAGTGCTTCAACTTTGTTTCGCTGGGTGCAGCAGCTTCTTTTGTTTCCCCGAGTGCATTTAGAGAAGCACGATAAGAACACGATGCCCATTTCAATATGTTTCTGTTGGAATGATATGTAATTGTTGGTAATGGCTGGAGTTAAATGCATGTGGTCCAAATTGTGTGCTGAATAAAAGATAAGTACCCTGAGTAGCTGTTCCCGTAAGACAAATGGATGAAAATGTCAAGTCGGTATTTAAGGTCGTTGTTTCTGTTCGCTGACGCAGAGATCCTCGTCTGTCAGCTCTTCACAATATAAAGCAGAGAATCCTGGTGCTGCTGTTACATCTCACAAATAGGAGGTGATGTTTTTCACAGATTGCACTTTTTCAGACGAGTAAAATCACAACAGGTGGCTGCGGCTGTCGTTTAACCTTTAATGTATCCGGCAGCGGTGAATGCAAAGACGCTTCTTTACAAGATGCCTTTCATTTTCATATATTTGTCCAGACTTTCGATCAGAGATGGTCATGTTTTAGCTAATAACTGGATTTGAGAGCAGGTGTTTCACAGCGCAGACCAGTGTCACTGCAGAGTCTGCACATGGCCACAACATGCACATCCTTTCCTTTAGGAAGGAGATGGGGGAGTCGCTGCTCATTTTAACCATTGCATCTTGACCTCCAGAGTTCAGTTTGAGGATGTTTTTGGACTCTTCTCCATCCGTTGCACTGATGTGTGTGAAACCAGTCCACTCTCTCAGGTTGACTCCATTTCCGTCACACCATCATTTTGAAAACGCGTTTTTCTTGAACGTGTCCCCACTCTGTCAGAATGTCTGTTATTTGATTCCCCAAAGTCGCAAATATCTGCAGGCTGTGTCCTTGAGTGAAACACTGAAATCCACCACCTCCATCTTGTGGTTTCAGTCGTCGTTTGGAGCAGGGCTGGTTAAATGCTTTAATTGCCGTCCTCTGGAATAAATCCAGTATCGAAGCACAACGAAAGTGAAGAAGCAGAAGTTTTCTTCCTGCTGATGTGCATTAAAAGCTTTTCAGCTCCTTGTGTCTCATACGTTGGTGTGTTTGGTTTGGAGAAGCACCTCATGTGATTACGGTAAACTGTATTAATGTGCTTGGGAATGCCTGTGGTCAGATTTAAGTGTTGGTTAACCCTGGTTCCTGTAGTGGTTCAGGTTTTAAGGCCTCCTGCTCAGATGGTGTCCAACCATATCCTGCACAGTCAACCACCTTGTTTAGTACATTTTTCATCAAGTCCACCATCAGATGAAGTTTGATGCCAGAGTTGACAATCAGAGTTTTGGATTTGCTCTTCTGTCTATAAGACTCCCAAGTTGCAAAATTATGAGAAAACAAACATCACAATCTTGTGAAGGACGTATTTCAGTTTTTGAAAATTGATTCAATGTTCATATGATGTTTTTTGAAGGTGTTTGTTTCTGATCTGGACCTTTATCAGAAACTAAAATCTAAAGTGCAGTTTTCTTTTTCTAGACAACTTCTACAAGGTGGAGGGCGCCAAAGATGCCTTAATCTGTGGGAACGGCAGCGACGCAGGGTGAGTGCACCTTTTCTCTTCACGTTTTGCTTTTCACACAGAAGCTGTGAAAATGTGGATGTGAGAGCTGGAGCCACCTCCCTGCTGAGGCTGGAGCCGGTTGGAGGATTTGATGGTTTTGAGTGACAGCTGCTGGAATGTGCATCACATCTGAGCTGTTGTTGTTAGGAGGTCCAACTCAGACAATCAATGGACAAACAAGCTCATTGTGCAGAGGATGTGGCTGCGGTGATTTCCTGTGTCCAAGTCCGGAAGCTGGTGTCATTTTCCTCTGTTGGCTCAGGTGTGATGTGGTGATAACTGCAGGTAACAGCTCGGCTCTGATGCTGAGCTCGGAAGGTTTGCAAAACAACATTTTTAGGTTGTGTTGGCTTTATTATTATACGTTATGGCTTCAGACCTTTTAGACCTGAGTATTGATCAAAGCCTCATGTGTGGCCCTGTTTTCATCCTCTTACAGGACAATTTAAACCCTCTAATCGAGAACCGTGTGCCCTGAAACTTTGTCCGAACAAAAACACCTGAAACTGGCAGAACACAAGTGAAATCTAGGTCTGGATTCCCGTTGAATCCTTTTGGGCTCAGTTTTAAAGGCTGCGAGTCTCTAAACCGTCCTTCAGGCCTTTTCACACTCGCGTCATCCGTCAGCCCCAGGACGAGACCCCCAGCCAGCCCGGATCTTACTGAAAGCCTGTGTTTAATATCTACAAGTGTGAACAGTGAAACAATTCAACAACATCTGGGGGCTTTCTGCAGCCGGAGGTTCACATGAGCTCGGAGCAAAGACACACAAGCGTGAAAGGCTTTTGTTTTGTCGGGGAGGAAGAGGCGAAAACATCAGCGTCTCTTTATTTTCCTGTCACTCATCGAACGTGGTGGCTCGTCACTTCTAACCTTCAGTAACCACTCACACATTCAGGCTTCTCTCCATCTGTGTCTGAGGCGCAGAACAGCGGAGAAGCAGGGAAATAGTATATTTCCGACTGCCGACTGTTTGGAGCTGTTAGAGAATGTAAACAGAATAAAGATGGAAACACATTTGGCTTCATTATGTTCCCGTCTCATCTGTGAGACAGAAACCAAATAAACAGCAGGTTGAGTCTTTAGTTGTGCAAATATTTTCCTCAGACGTTGAGTCGCTCTGGAGCCAGAAAACGTGGAAGTGGGAGACAGAAAGAACCTTATATTTGTTTTTGGACTGAATAATGCTGATCGATCAAAATAATAATCAATAATGTGTTGATCAGGAATGAATAAAGACTAAGATGTTTGGGGGCATGAAGTCCTCCTGATTGGTTGGTTGACTGGCATCTCTTGGGAAAATGCAGTAATGCTTAATGTTTGCGGGTTATGGTCAGATTCTCATCTCCTTTAAATCGTTGTCGTGTGAATTTCTGGCTCAGCTCTGTTGTTGTGTCTCATCATCTGTTGGAGTCTCGCTGCCGGTACCATGAACTGCAGTGTTGTGTGACATGTCAGGAAGGACTAGTATCTGTGCTGACTGTCCACGCTGAGAGCGGGACGCTGACGGACTCTGAATGACACAGCCACGACAATACCCTGTGTGTGTGTGTGTGTGTGTGTGTGTGTGTACGGGGACACAGTTAGCCTGAGTTGGCCTGAAGCTGGCTGACCGCGCCATGTGAAACCTGTCTGCAGATGCAAACGCGTAGCTCGCAGGCGAACGGAGGGCGAAGCCAGGAAGCCGAACCACACGTAGCTCGACGGAGGAAACACGCTGCAGGGAGAGTCAGAAGAAGAAGAAGAAGAGAGGAGAGGAGAGGAGGTTCAGAGGAGGTGAAGCAGAAAGGATGATGGGCGAAAGAGAAAAAGGGAGGAGAAGATATGGACAGAGGCAAGGAGATAAATGAGAAAGTAGATGGACGGAGGGGTATTAGAGGAGACAGGAGGAAGAGAGGGAGGGAAAAACAGAAGGATGGCAAGATGGAACGAGGGCAGAGGAGAGTGGAGCAGATAAGAGAGAGAAATAATGGGATGTGAACAGATAAGAAAGAAGAAAAAGGGGCAGAAAAGAGAGATAATAAGAGAAGAAGCAACAGAGAGAGAGACAGAAGGAGAGAAGAGACAGATGAGGTGGGCAAAACCAGGAAAGAGAGAGAGAGAGAGAGAGAGAGAGCACTGATTGGATCGACGGAGGGAAGATGAAGGGAAGAGGAGGAGATACGATGAAGGAAAAGAAAGTAGGAAATTGAGCAAGAGAAGGAGAGAAGAGATGAAAACAGATGGATTCAAGTGGACCCAAAGGAAGTAAAGGAGACAGAGTTAGAGGCAGAAAGAAGCGTAAAGAAAAAGAGGGATGGAAAGAGAGAGAGGGCTAAAAAGCAGGTAATGATAAAGTGTGAGGTGAGATAAATAAGAAGGAAGAGATGAGGACAAAAGGAAGGGAACAAATGACAGGAAGGAAGAATGGCAAAATGAATTTAGGGCTTGATGAAGGTTGAGGGAAGAAAGTTGAAAGGTCCCTCACTGACAGCTGGAGAGAGAAACAATCAATGACACCACATGTGCCGGTGTCACTATGTTTTTATCGAGTCCATACACCAAGTTACAGTTGATCCTGAGGGGGACGTGAATTACATTTTGTGGCGATCCATCCAGTAGTTGTTGAGATATTGACCTCGACCCCTGCTGTGTCAGAGCCGACCACGTGAATTGACTTTTCATGACGTGGACGTTCATCGTGTTGGTTCTGAGACTGAGGTTGTGAAAGATTTCCTCTCATTGTGCAGAGAGTCAAAGTGAGTCAACCCTCGTGTTGAAAGCCACTCAGTTAACAGCCAAGAGAGAGAGAAGCTGCTGGAGGATGAGAGAGAGAGAGAGGGGGTGGGTGGGTGAGCGGGCGAGCGAGCAGCGATGACAGTGACGGTGATCACAGTGTTGTTTGTGTCCTGTGCTGGAGCTGCTCTGCTCACGCATGATGCTGATTCGCCGGGCCCGAGGGCAAAGGTCACCGAGCTAACCCACTCTGACACACACACTGACATGCTGCGACTCACACGACCAGCTGCACACACACACACAGTCACAGCAGCTTCGTTACCACAGTGCAGCACGTTTGTTTCAGGAGCAGCATCAGCGTCACAAACTGGTGTGTTTTGACTTTGTGTTGAGTCACAACACAGATTCTTCTTCACGCAGAATAAGATAATCAGACTGAGTTGACTCTTTGTTTTCACTCCATCATTCAGTCTGACGCTGGGCTCATGTTGGGCAGCGGAGGAATTTCACCCTCACCAAGGACGAGCTGTCCCGCTGACGTCACTCTCAGTCGACTCCAACTCTGTTAGCTGTTCACATCAGTCCATGTTTGTCATGTCAGTAAGAAGATGATGTAGAATATAGTTGTTTCTGTAACTTGAGTTATGTGTGTGAAAAACATCTCGTCCATTTTTCTGTTGTTGTTTCTGTTTGACTCGGAACAAGTCGGAGAGGGAGGCTGGGGTCATTTGCAGCAAATATAATCATGATAACAGGAAAACATTTTAGTGCATGAAGTAAAATATTTAGATATTTACCGTATATTTAATTGAAGTTTGTGTTTTATTAAAATTAGACTGCAACTAACAGCTTTTTATCAATTAATCTGTCAGTTATTTCATCCATGAATCATTCGCTCGGGAAAATGTCTGAAAATAATAAAGATCTGCAAATATTGACATTTAAAAAAAAAAACTGAACCTGGAGCCAATTGCTTGATAAAAACGATGAAACTGAAAGATGGAATATGATAAAGAAGACTAAAGGTAATATCACAATGAACTGAATGAATGAAAGACAAGAAACCTGCCTCCGGTCAGCAGTAATGAGCAGTCGCTGGTATCAACCTCAGATATAACGGGTGTGTTGATGTTTGAAAGACAGGTTAGATAATAGATTCAGCTGGACTCATCTCTGAGTGTGTTCACAGTGAATCTTAACTAATGTAAAAGTGAGACACTGCAAACCAGTGGAGCAAAGTGCTGTGATTACTGTCCTGTGTGCTGGAAGCCTGAGGACACAGAGGAAGCAAAGACTGACAGCAGCACAGCGACAGTCCCGCCTCCCAGTCACCTGACTGAACTGGAGGCTCTGCACCAAGCGGCAACCTCCGGCGCTGAAAAATGAAGCCAATGTGGAAGTGCAAAAAAGCTGCAGTTCCTCCAATAACCACTAGAGCAGGCTGCAGAAGGGAGTCAATTACATTTGAGCCCCATGTTAAAATGTCCGATTTTACGACAGAAAAAAACATATTTACAGCCTGGTTCAAAACATGGCTCTAGTCTCATAAGCTGTTTTTCTACTCCATGACAACTCTGGGGGGGGCGAATTTTTTTATAAGGCGTTCGTTTAAAATATACAGCATACATCATTATGCACAATTCATAGCTGTCAATCTAAGTGGCACCACTTTGATTGACAACTAGCCACAGACGGTCTAAAGGGCGTCACCCCGGCTAATTCTAGTCACTGAGTTTGGGAAAGAGATCGTCGTGGGGTTAGCCGGCTAGCAACGCTATTTAGCATTTAACCTAGCTGGTTAGCCGTAGCTAGTTTGATTATTGCGAATAAAGCGGCTTTTTTTCAGCCAATAGCGTTCATTCGACCCGCCTCAGCTCCGCCCTCGCTCCACCTCTTTGTCCATATTTGGAGTAACCGGAGGTAGGCTACCAAGATGGCTGCGCACTACGATTTGCTTCATTTTTGCTCTTCAGAAACCTATGGGTGACGTCACGGACACTACGTCCATATTTTATACAGACTATGCTCTGCACTCACTCAGACAGTATCTGTGCGCCTGACGCTGGCACGGCGCTCTCTCCAGGTGTTTCTCTGCATCGCCGCCTCGGCCTCGCCGCTGGAGACGGCGTGTCGGCCGCGCGGTCCGGCAGCATCTGCTCGGACGCGCTGTTCGCTTTACGTGTCTGCTTCTGCAACGCGGCTCGCCTGAGGGGTGGGGCTACAGAGCAAGCACACGTCTGTGAGCTAAACAAAACAATGGATGTGAAAGTGAGGGAGGACGAGTGTTTCTGCAGAGGTTCACTTGATTTATCAGCTCACGTTAAGTGCTTGAACCCACAGAGGACGGAGGAACCATCAGGCCATCCCAGGATCTGTGTTCCAGTCTGTGCAGGCCATCGAGGCTGACGATAAACTGTTGAGATTTTGAATTTGTGTTTGATTTATCAAAATGATGCTTTCTTGAAATTTTGCTGACATTTGCTTGAGTGAGCTGGCTCCATCCAACAAGTCTGATCCTGACGTGATCAGCAGGTCATCAGCACCTTTTTAAACATTACATATAGACAGTGTGATGTGAGTCGTAGAGAAGTTCATGTTTTGGGCAGTTAAAGTTGGAAAGCGGAGCTGCCTTTATGATTTTGGCTCCTTCAGACATGAAAACACTGAAGATTAGTGTCTGAAATAAGATTTGTTTTTCAGACTCAGTGAGGATCGTCCAGCCGTGTCCTCTCATTCTCCCAGATTTGGACTCATGAGGGTTCAATTTGCCAAAGTCAAACTTTATATTGAGAAAAGTCCACAGTTTTGATTCTCTATGTTTTATCGCCCTCAAATCCAAGTCTTTCCTTTCCATCTTTTTTATTTCCTCTGGCTCACAGTGAGAATGATGTTCTGCAGATAATCTATTTCACTCAGATCTGAAATGAAACATATAAAGTGAATGATAGAAAAGCTCTAATGCTTTAATTCAAACGAGGTAAACCTGCTGAGCGGAAACCCACCGACTGGACGGACTTCAGTCGTTCTTTAGTGAGTGGAGCCAATCACGGCCACATTCAGCTGTAATGCCTTTAATTAGTCTGAAAGTGCCTGAACAAAAAGGAGCGAGTGCTGAAAATGCAGGAACTTTAAATTCAGACCAAATCATTTTAACAATGACAGAGAATATAGAGCGTTCATATGAACAGAGGAAAATGTTGATAGCAAAAACATGACCTATAAAATCTGTGCGTGCTGTTGGTCACGTGAGCCGTCATCACCTCGGCCCCGTCAGGATTCTGCTGACATGCCTTCAACATGCCAAACACACGGCCGGCGCGCAGCAACGATACGGAATGACAGCCGGCCCGACGGGCTGCCTCGTTAGGGAGGCTAATTAGCGTCCGTCTTTAGGGGCTCTCGTTACGGGAGTTTGTTGGCATGCAGCATGTGACCCGTGAGGTCACCGGGAGGAAGTCCTTTTGTGCTGAGAGGAAGTGATACGAGGCCGTTAGGAGCCGGAGAGACCCTGAGGGCAGGAGTCCGAGTCTCCTGGTCCTCCTGCTGAAAGCAGGGCTGATTTACCAGGCCGCCGGCCAAGCTCTCCCACTTGGCTTATCTCTCCTGAATCTGCTTTCATGTGGGTTTAAAATGGAGGATCTCTGTCCCAGTTTGTACCTGTCATTTAATCATCAGTTTTTACGTTTGAGACTTCGGCATCAGTGTTCCAGTCACAGAATTACTGATGCCAACATTTTCCTGAAAAATGAACACCAAAAGCCCCAAACGTGTTTTTGAAAACGTGTCCAAAATTCTCAAAGTCTTTTTCTGTGCTTTTAAAAATATTCCCTTATGTGTACAGTGAAGTGGGATTTTAACTCATTTCACAAGATGCGTCTCGCTCCCTTGAGCCAAAAAGAACGAAGAAGCCTCTTTAAAAACACAGGTTAAAATCTCCTTCGCTGTGCGCTGGACGGGCGGGACGGAGCAGGTGGGAACACGTTCAAGCACCTGGTGAGGCTCAACTTTACTTTTGACAGCATGAGCAGCTTCTGTTCTACTGGGATGTCGTGATAAAGAAACAGAGGCACAGACTGGAGCTACGCAGTGGGACAGTCAAACCAGATCTCCGTCCATCCATCCGTCCATCCATCCGTCCCTCTGTCCGTCCATCCATCCATCCATCCATCCATCCATCCATCCCTCCATCCATCCATCCGTCCCTCTGTCTGTCCATCCCTCCATCCATCCATCCATCCATCCATCCATCCGTCCCTCTGTCTGTCCATCCATCCATCC
>JBBMOC010000818.1:0-19258 GCA_037975185.1 Centropyge bicolor | reverse complement strand
ACACACACACACACACACACACACACACACACACACACACACACACAGCTGCTGGCTCCTATGGGTCCGTCAGCTCTTCAGGAAATGATGCTCCTCATAAATAAGAAAATCACGAGCTCCTATAAATCTGCACATAAAGTGGGTTTTATAGAAGGGCGGACCTCTGCAGGGGGACTGCAGCCACACACACACACACACACACACACACCTTCACACTCGCAGGGACTCATTAACCTGCACTCAAACACACACACACACTGAAGCACACACACCATTAGGTCTCTGCCTATTCCCATTTGTTTGGATTCATTATGTTTGTGCCCTGCAGCATTTATTTACTTTGCATTCAAAGCGCATCAAATAAAAATGTAAAATTTATTGTTCTTTATTGTAAAGTAGTTTGAAGGAAATTCTCTGCAGCACCTCTGAGTCCTGAGGTGAGCGAGGCCGTGCTGCGTCGGCAGGGACGTGCACGTCTCTGAGCCTGAAGAGTGAAAATCCACAGTGGAACAGATGAATGTGGAGAGAATCACCATCAGGGGATGATTTACATGTATGTTCCTCATCTCACGTGAAGAGAACTGGTCCATCATGTTGGCTGTGTGGCTTGACCTGACAGGTTTATAATGTGGTTTTAACAAGATACACAATTCAGTGAGTAAGGTTGACTTGAAGTGACTTCCTGTTGCTGTTTCACAATAAAAGCGCCGTGGTTTTGAAGCAGCAGCAGCTGATTGATGCAGCTCTGATCTGTGGTCAGTGTGAGGTTAACAGAGAGGCTTGCATCAGTGAGATAAAATCCTAATATTAAAGTACAAGTACGCATCATTTCCTGTCAATCAGTTATCTCAATCAGTGACATGAATAATGAATGTTTCTGTTTCCTGGTCGGATATTCGATGATGCCAGATGTGGTCAGTGAAACAGCCTCTTTGTTTGTCCCATTTTCTCATCTTCATTTATCTCCGGAGGGTTTTCGCTGGTTCAGCACAGCTCTGCTTCACCTTCGCACGGCTCCACGTGTTCACACCTGCTGCACCACACGGCCGCGATGGACGGGGCCAGAGGAGGGCGATGATTAAAATGAAGCTTGCTAAAGGGTTTTCTGGTATTAACATCCTGGGACAGTCAGATCATTCGTCTTGATACCGACTGTATGTGGGGCATTGTGGGTAACAAGCAGCGTCTTCACTTTGTGTATAAACGTCTCCATATAGTCAACTGACTATAACAGACTTCATCTGATCACATGTCGCTGTTTTTAAACCGAAAACTGAAATGGATATAACAATTTTATACAGTCATGAATCTCTCCGCGTCAGCTGTAGATGTGCTCCTGCTACTGCAAATCATCGGGCTGAAGGGCCTCATTTTCTCTGTGTGAAACATGCTTTCAGTATTTAGGTCAATGCTGCCTCCGTCTCAGCAGCAAAACAAAGCTCTTCATCTCGCTGCACGGCTTCTTTCCTTCACACACGGCCATGCAAACGCAATCCAGGAGCTCGTGCACACGTTGAGCAGCAGGCTGCAACACACACCATGTATGCAGAAACACACACACACACACACACACACATGAACACACAGCAACACACACAGAGCACATTCTGTTCTGTTCTCCATCCTCTCAGTCAGCCGAGCAGCTGCAGACACAAAACACTCTCTCTCCCTCCTACTCTCTCCCTCTCTCTCTCTCGTACGCCATCTCATCGCCTCTCCTTCTGTCTCCCCCCTGTCCTCCTCTCCTTCCTTTCGTCATTTCTCCTGCCTGTCAGCTGAGCAGCAGCGTGAAGCAGCGATCCACGCCCACGCTCTCGGTCCTTTTTTATTGCTTCGTTGAGTGGAGGGAGAGAGAGAGAGAGAGAGAGAGAGAGCAGCACAGATAATAAAGGGAGAGCGAGAGAGTATGAGAGGGAAGAAGAGCACAAATATCGCCAGCAGGCACTAATTACACAGACGAGATTTGACAGCAGACACAAACCGTCCAACTTCAACATGCATGTGGAAGATAGATGGATAGATAGATAGATAGATAGATAGATAGATAGACAGATAGACAGATGCCCTAAAATAAACCTATTACTCATATATCATGTTTTAGTGTTATTGTTTGCTCACATCATTGTAGAGCTGCACCTACCAAATATTTAATGATCATCTGTGGATATCTGCCAATTATTACCTTAATTAATTGACATTTGATTTTGTACATCAGAGAACAGTGAAAATTCAACTGTGTATCTTCCAAACAGACCAGAGCGATACGTCGTACTCGGCTTCGTTGCCAGGACACAACGCAGCGATAAATCTGTTTGATTTGTCTAACTCGGTGGAAGAAGTGGCCTGGCCTGCAGAGAGCCCTCACTTCAGCCAAAAACAGCCAAAACATTTGGGACGAGCTTGAACGCCGACCTGGCCTGACCTCTGCTATTCACAGTACATTCATCTAACACAGAGATACTCGCGAGCCACATGCGGCTCCTCAAGCTTTAATTGGTGGCTCGCATGTTAGCTTATAACAATATGGCAACACAGCCAATACATTTTTTCAAATGTGCTACATAAACATACAGTGAACACTGCACTACAAAGACGCCAACCTGTGCATTATACTTCTCCCTTCATCTTAATTATTAAGAGAAGTATTAATTAATAATGAATTAATGGTGTTTCCTAAAGGGGGCACTGTCAAACCTGGCAACGCAGCCCGCTTACGGCACTGTTTTACGCCGTCACACTTGACCGCAGTGCTAGCTTGCAGCTAGGCTAGCTTAGCTCTGCTAGCTGGCACAAAATGGATCGCTTTTTAATAAAAAGGGGGCAAAAACCAGCACAAAAACCAGACAGACAGACACACAGTGTTGTAACGAATAGTGAGGAAAAACAGTCTGAGGAAGCAGCAGAAGTCAACATGAGGATGGTGGAGAGGGGACGAGCAGGCAAACGTCAGGTGTAGCCAGTAAAAAACTAAAGGTACGAAGCAGAGAAAACAAAGGAGAGAGACAGACTGACCCATGCTGATCTTGAATGCCTCACTGTGCAACAAACTACAAATACAACATAAAGGCCAGCTTCCGCTCATCGCAGTATTAGGTAAATATAGTGTTAAATGAAAATGTATTGGCTGTGTTGTTTCTTTTTTTGTGGGATGACCAATTTATACGTAGAAATGCACATTTGCAAAAGTGACTTGGTATGTTGTTGTAAAAGTGGCTCCTCCCTTGGTTTTGCTCTGCCAATGTGGCTCTTGTGAAAAAAATAGTGAGGATCACTGATCTAACACATCAGTCTGAAAACTCCACCAGGCCCAGGTTTGAGAAACACTGGTGCTGAAGCTTCGGGAGGACAAAGTGTCCTTCACTGTGTCACATATGGAGCAACAGAAACACATGTATCACAGGCCTCGTACAGCACATATTTATCTGTTCACCATGCTGGAAATGTGGACTGAAAAATAGGTCAAGTGGCTTATGCAAAGTTGTTAGAAGGACACAGAGCTCCACAGGGACACGGAGAGATACTCGGCATGATTTCACAGAGCTGCAGTCTTCGGACAAAAGCTCCAGCGAGAGGATGTAACATGAGTCAGAGCGATGCCCGAACCTCGAGCACGAGGAGGGCAGCCAATGATGAGAGAGACAGAGACAGAAGGACTGGCCCGACCCTGACCTTCCCGCTGGGACGTCTGAGCAGGGACGGCGTCGCCCATCTGAATCCAGCAGGACTAAAAGGTTGACAGGCTTTTAGTGTGTGAAAAAACAGGACGCTGTTCAAAATGGCTGTTTCCCCAGACGCTGCAGCCAGGCCGCAAAATTCTGCCAGAAAACAAATGGTGGCTGATGTTGATTTGGTTGTGGTACATGTGTCCTAAAAATATATAAACCTGAAAATGAAAAAATCTAAAATATGTGTCTGTGGCATTAATATGTTATAGAAAACAACCCTGGAGCACATTCACAGTTTTCATATTATCTGTGTTTGTGTGGCCTTTTGTTCCGTGTGCTGAACAGGACAAAATGCTCTACCTGTGACCTATTTATTTTCTCAATAGGTTGCACAGTGTGTCCTCCAGTCTACATATTCGATGCTGCCCTATAATTCGAGCAGATTGCTGCCAACTCTGTGAACCCATGGGTGAATTGTTAACCGCTGCACAGACCTTTGGCACAGAGTCAGATAAGCTGCAAACTCAGGTCTCTGTACATCACAGCCTGAAGAATCCTAAAGAATGGACTGATGGATTGAAGAGGCTGGGTTGGACTAACCCTTCAAAATAAAAGAAAGAGGTTCGAGTTAGAGTTGAATCAAAGGCAACTGGACTCTGTTTGTAGGTTTGTCCAGTGTCCTTTAATTCAACTCTTTCTTGAATACGACAACCTGGATGACTGAGAGCCTTCACTTGCATAAGAAAGAGGTCAAACATGCAGGAGAAGCTCGGAGGAGAATCTTAAATCTTAAAAGGATTTAAAAGAATAAATAAGTCAAATATGTAAATATGGGTTAAAATCGTATTTCATTTATGTTTTAAAAAGGTTTAAATACTGCTAAAAGTACCTGGTTATGAGTTAAAAACAAGTGAAGTCTGAAATGCTTTTGTTGTATTTTATTGTTGTTTTATTGTGAAGAGATAGAGGAAGTGCTACGTCTGTATACAACCGCTCCCAGTCATTTATTGTATTAGCTTGACGTGAGTGACAACCAGAAGAGATATGCACTAGCTTGACCACAAGACCATGGTTTACGAAGTGAAGTAGCAGAAGAGTTGTTAGATCGCTAACTCAGTGATCAGTACAGGACACTCTCAGATGCTTCTGTACATTTTTTGATCAAAGTTGTCCTGCACTAGAGGGTGTTTTGAGACTCTTATTTGGATTAGCATGCCGAGTTTAGCATTCGCTAGCTAAGTGGATGCTGACGCTGAGGTGGAACAACAGGTGGAAAAACTTAAAGCAGAAGATCGGAGGCTGGAAACGATTGACATGGTGGAGGAACAGAATGATTTAAAGAAAAGTGATGTTCTTCCCTTTGACCATTAATCAGTAAGTCAGCCATTGTTACCTGGTTATTCTGTGTCAGGCGTCGCTGCTGGGTGGATGCTGAGCCTCCACTGTTTCTCCTGTCAGATCCAGACTTTGCACCACACACTTCCTGTCTGTCCTTCCTGTCACCTCCCTGCTGTTCGTTAAATGTATGAATTTGACAACTACTCATCTGGACATTAGCTCGAATTATTTCTAATGATGTTAATAACTCTCCTTTTAGTCATGTGTTAATGGACATGTGTTTTTGTGTGGAGAGAGCAGCTCTCATTATTCCATGAAGGAGGTCAGTTCATTTGGATTACAGTTGATTTTTATCCACGAGTTTCTCTCTCTCTCTCTCTCTCTCTCTAATGCTGCACAACTGTCCCCTAACAGGCGCTAATGAACATGTTTTAAGTGTGTGTCAGAGAGTGCTAATGTGTTGTGAGACAGAGAGACAGCTCACATCTTATATATATATATGTGTGTGCGTGTGTGTGTGTGTGTGTGTGTGTGTGTGTGTACGTGTGCGTGTGTGTGATGAAAAATGAGCCAACGAGGCCACTGTGATTTGCTCTTTAACAGTATTATGTCAGTGCAGACGAAGCTCACTCAGTTTCATTAGCGCTCATTAATTGGATAACAGAAGCTAATTAAGCTATTAATCATTAGCTTATGTAGACATGCTGCCCACTTCCTCCAGCTCCCTCCCCACTGCCTCTGTTTTCTTCTTCTTCTTCTTCTCTCGCATGTCATAAGAAACGTCTTCTTCTACTCTTCATCTCCAGATGTTCCCAGTGGAAGATTTCCACATCAGATCCGTCCTCTCGCTCACTGCTACACATGGATCTCTCCTCTCTACAATAAAGAGGCAGTGCAAAAAAATACATGACCAGTTTTAATACAACAGAGTCACTGGTTGAATTGCCTGTCCATTTTCAATGTTTTTTTTTGTTTTGTTTTTTTACAGATGATAAAGTTATTTTCACATTCTTTTTCAGATACGATGGAATTTATGTGTGAAGATTTGTCTCTCAGTGACTGAACAAACATGTGACTGACGTTCACAGTTTTTATAAACCATTCCATATGTGTGTGTGTGTGTGTGTGTAAGCAAGTGAAGTGAGAAATGTCCTTCTTGTTGGGATGGCTGGAGCAACCTTCAGGTGAGCTCTGTGCCGCAGTCTCCTGTTTACAGTGTGTGAAATTACCAGCAGCCAGTTCTGATAAAGTCTGACCGCAGAGAAGAAGAATTCAGTGACATAAAGTCGCCGCCGGCTGCGTCATGTCAGCAACGCCTGAGACTGCTGCTCGTGTCCTTACCTTAATTAAATGAAGCTAAATAACACGGCAGCTAAATTGAACCATACTCATCTACTTTTTAAAGTTGTGATATGAAGTGTTTATTTTGGATTGTGTGATCACGTCTCATAAAGCAGGAGCTCAAACGACGATGTTTCCACTCAGCTCATCGTGTCCTCGTGACTCGTTGCTGTGTTTTTCTCTGATCCTGCACTCGAGCTCATAATCACTGAACCGAGTCCTGTTCATCAGGTCAAAGGTCGTTAACCTCGGCTGAGTTTCACGTCTCCGTCTATGACGTTCTTCATTATCTCTTAAATCAAATGGAAGAAAGGACCTCTTCTCTTCTGAGAGCAAAGGTGGGGTGGGGTGGGGGGGGTTCGGTGTGAGATGGTGACACTCGTCCTCCGTCGCACTCGTCCGTCCACAGTAAACAATGATGAAAGGGAAGCAGTGCTTTCAGGGGAATCTCCCGGTGGACGCCGCTGGACTTATCTTGTTGCTGCTTTCTCGGCCAGCTCCGCTTTGAAAAGAGCTTCTTAATCTCTGTGGAGCCCGCTGGCTAAATAAGTAAATAAATGTCGTTCCTCTTATCTGTCCTCTGCTCTTCTCCCCCGTCCTCTGAATCACTCAGTATTTCATCTCCACTTTGCTTCGGCTCCATTGTTACCTCTCGTTTCTTCCCTTCCCTCGTCCTCTTAATAACAATTCATGTGCTAATTCATGTGATAAGACTGTTTCTCATGGCGCAGGAACATTCGAGTGTTTCCTTAAAGCTTGGTCTGAAATATTTTTAGAAGCATTTTTGGTTTTATTTATTGAAAGTCTCTTTGGATCCCAACAAACCAAGAAAGAAAATCCAGTGTCTGTGGCCAAATCTGTCAAATGTCTGTCGTTAGTTTTATGTTGACATTGAATAATATTTCAGAGCAGAATTTGTCGCCAGCACCTCGAGCTACACGCTGAGCGATTTCTCATCTGAAGTCAGCTTCATGTCGACAGTTTCCACCTTGAAAGTCAGGGAAACACGTTCCAAAACCCTTAATGCGTGTGGAGAAGATGAGATCAGTATTGACGTGTGGTTCGAACTTGCTGTCAGATATTAATATCCAGAGTCTCGGCTGCCGTCGGCTGTTGACGCTGCTCTGGGCGACAGGTGGAATATGCCTGAAATCAGCCACATGTTCTTTGTTTATCACTTGTTTAGCTGTAGGAGCGTCTTGTCACATCAGGCAGTGTCAGCCACAACAGGACCTTGACAAATTCCATTTTCATCTCGATGACTGACGGTGAAAACCACCACACGCAACACGCAACAGTCCCGCTCTGAATCTCAGGCCACTTTCCTAAACTTTGCTTCTAATGTTGTTGTTGATGAAGGAACGAGTGACATTTTGAAAGTGTCCTCCCCAGAAAAACAAGAAAAGGAAGAGGAAAGGTTCAATGATCGGCGATGTTGATACGTAGCTGCCTGAAATGAAAAAAAAAAATCCACTTAAACGTGACCCATATGAACGTCTCTAATCTGGAAAACTCAAACTACCTGAGATAACTGAGATATCAATTCAATATGAATCTCTGGAGTGAAATCAAATGCGATCATGTGATGTAGTGACGTAGCTGGTCAGTATAATTAATGCTTCCAAAAACATTTGGAGCACTGAATAAAAAGTTAATAAAACAGAACTTGATGGTTTGAAAAATCATTTAAACTCTGTATATTTAACTGCCCATTTCACCTTCCCATTCATGCCTGATGCAGGATTTTAGCTGCTCAACAGTTGGGGATCTCCTTTGTTTCATGATGATGACAAGGCTGGTCTGTGGACTGAGCCCAAACGCACGACACAGAGGCAGGAAGTGCAATAATAAAGTCTTTAATGCAAAGTAGTAAAACAAAATCACTCTTACGAGGAAAAATACTGACACAGATGAAGAAACAAAGTAGCAACTGAAAATCACTCTTGTGAGGTAACTTAACAAGGCAGCAAAGACTTAACCAAAGTATGAACCAAAAATCACTCCTAAGAGGCAAAAAGGCAAAATGGCAGAAACAAGACAAAGTAACAAAATAACCTGAATCTTGACGAAGGTGAAAACTTGACATGGAACGGCGTGGTTGACTGAACAGACAAGACAAACTGGCACAGGACAAAGGGAGACGCAGACATTATGTACACCAGGTAATGGGGAACAGGTGGAAACAATCAGGGCGGGGAACACACAAGGAAGGGCAAGTTACCTGAAACGAGAGGGAAAGTTTCAGATTTCAAAATAAAACAGGAAGTCACAAGACAACATAAACACACACCATGACTGACTCAAACTTAACACAGTCTTCTAGATGTGACAGATGAGCCACATGTTTTCAGTGGGTGAGTCGGGACTGCAGCCCCTTTAGAACCTGGACTCTTCTACTGCAGAGTCATGCTGCTGTTATATGAGCAGAATGGTTTATGAAAGGTCTTCCCTGAAACAGACGACGTCTACTCGGCAGCTTATGTCGAACCAAAACCTGTAAATACTGTTCAGCACAAGCCCTCTGGTCTTCAGAGCAGTGTCCATGGTTTCCAAAAAGAATGTAAGGTTTTGATTGGTCAGACCACAGGACAGTTTTCCATTTCACCTCAGTCCATCTTAAACGAGCTCAGGCCCAGAGAAGTTGATCACGTTGATCTACGGTTTCCAACAGTGGTTTCAGAGACGATGAGCTGGAGAGATTTGACCTGGTCGTTCCTTTTCAGTCAGATTATTCTTTTGTTGAAATAGAGGAAGAACTCTGGCATCAAGTGATTGAACATCTTCTATCATCTGTTGTGTTTGTAATTTCTGTGTTGGTGTTTGATTTGATTGTGTTTTGATTGAAATCTGAAGCCAACATTTCAAATGTTGTGCGCTCCTCAACACTACAGTGTCAGAGCTGTGGAAAGTTCAGGTACAAACGGAACTGTTCCCAAATCAAAAGTTTCTTCCGTCCCGGCTGGCTGAGGCAGGGACTCCGTCTTTGTGGGTTTGGTTCAGGCAGATTTTGCTCTGTTCATTATTCTCAGGATAAATCTGCGAGACGGGCCGAGTGGAGCGTTTCTACACGAATCAGCCACCAGTCAACTTCTATTGGCTTGAGACATTGAAGCGAACTCCTGGACTGTGTGTTGCGTGTGCTCGTGTTCTCCCATCTCTGTGAGGACCGGGACTTTTAGACCTTGAAGATTTGGACATTTTTGAATAATGAGGACGTTTTGTTGGCTCCATGCTTCTGTCAGAGTCTGTGCTCTGGGAAGGATGTTTCCAGCCTCACGTCCTCAAAGAATGCTTTTTGGAGAGTGAGGAAGTTTTTACCTTTTCAGACGATGTGTTTGGGAGAAAGAGGATCTTCTGGCACATCCTGAAAGTAAGAGGACGTCTTAGCCACTTCTGGCTTCTGCAAAGGACATTTTTAGAAAGTAAGGACATTTTTTTCTGCCTGTACTTCTTCAGAAGATTTAGTTTAAAAAGTGATGCTGTTTTGCTGAATTCTCACTCCTGTGTGGAAAATAAGAGGGAGGTCTTTACCTGGTTCTGCTGCCTTTAAATGACACGTCGGATATTGGGAACATTTGTTGAGAACGTGTGTGTGTTTGCAGGTTTTCTTCTTCCTGGGGTCGTCCGTATTCAAACACTCGTATAGTCGCTGTATTGCTGCTCAGTGTGAGGCTTCAGATCAGAGCTGGAGTGGCAGGTGGTATTTCAGGGTCAGGTGGGCTCGTGTGTGGGCTGGGTGGTGGTGATTTAAGGTTTTGTTTATTCTTCAGGAAACGTTGAAAGGGCTCACTGTGCAAACACAGGCCCAGCTTCCAGCCTTGCGTGATCTCCAGACTTCACATTCATTCATATTTATGCGTCGGTATTGGCGATGTTTAATGACTTTATAATACTTCTGTGACTTTTAACAATATTTATTCTGCAGAAAGGTCAGTCATGGGCATGTGTCTCCTCTGATGTGTGGATACTTCAGCAGCATTTTACTCCCAAAAGGACAAACACACGCGAAGAGAGGAGGAAGAGCAGCAGCCGCTCTGAAAGGAAATATCACCAAAGATTCATGAGATGTCTCTGTTGAGGTAAATCCCTCCCAAATTTAGAAAAGCGGGGACTCGAGGCTCTAATCTGTGATGCTTCCTGAAGCTGCTGCACTGATGATAAATAACCTGAGACTTCGATTGTGAGTCTGCAGAGAGTGTTTACACAGTGAAGCAGAGTGGGTTCGTCGTCTCGGATGTCACGAGGAGTGGGGTAGGAGCCAATAGCAACACACAAAAACAGAGAGTGTCGGTCATGTGGGGTCGTGTCCGGGGAACCAACCACGGAGACAGGCAAACAGAAATGGAAATGCAGAATGGATACAGAGGCCAATACGGAGTTCCTCAGGGCAGGAAAATCAGGAAGCAAACAAGGTCGGTGACAGTGGAATAATTCCCAGGGGACAGCTCGAGAGTCTGACATCAAACATGAAACCACAGTCGGCAGGTGAGGCGAGGCAGAGGCGGGGTCACTGGGAACTACGGCAGGTAAACTAAGGCAGAGTGAACTGAGACATGACAGGACTATGACTGACATTTGGCCTCTGTAAAGAAGCCTGAGATGTCTTCACTTCTTATGAGACATAAAGTCTTTGTAATGTGTAACTCGTTAATAAACCATGTGATAAGGCCTCATGCCATGAATAAGAACAATGTTTGCGTTGCCATGTTTGTTTTAAAAACCGTCTCTCTCTGTTCCATCAGTCGCCTCTGGACAAACCAAGTCCCCAAAAAGTGTCTTGGCTCTGATAGTGTTCCTCATGTTGGAAAGATTTAACAGTGTTGATCTCCTCAAAGGCAGCATGTTAATGAGGCTACAGCTTGTTGTGCAGCAGCTAAAAAAGAAAGCAAGAAATGCGATGTCACAGTCCGATCCTCAGCGGCGTTACATTCGCTAACAACGACCTGCAGCGGCAGTCGCCTCTAACGCCGCCACAGACTTTGACTTCCTCTCCTCGGCAAACAGCCGCTTCAGTATGGAGATAACATCGCACCATAATCGCTGTGCATCATTACCGCGTCCCTTAACCGAGGCCGAGGAATGTGATCTGTTATCTCCCCCAGAGCAGCACAATCAATAACAACACACGCTTTATCAAAGGAAGACATGACGGAGTTTTTATAGACGCCTCCTGTGGGACGGTGGCGAATCAGAGGCGGACGCAGCTCGGCTGTAATCGTTCGACTCCATCTTTAAAAGTCTCTTTGTGTCTGTGAAAGAAGTCGACTGAGGACAAAGACAAGACAAGAGTCTGATTCAGAGAGAAGACCAGGCTCGTCCAGGTCTGGGTCAGACAGAGTCAGGGTACTCGTGGACGCTGTAACCTTCTGCCACAACACAAGTAAAAAAGAAAGTAACACACAACAATGTCCTGGTCCCTGTGGGAGGAGAACAGACCTGGATGGGCAGGTTCAATAAGGAAGAAAATCCTGGTCACATGAAACCAACACCTTGACTGTTCCTGCTGTGTTTTCTGTTTGTTATCCTGCGTTGATCACATAGACTGTATAAAATATGGACGTAGTGTCCGTGACGTCACCCATAGGTTTCTGAAGAGCAAAAATGAAGCAAATCGTAGTGCGTAGCCATCTTGGTAGCCTACCTCCGGTTACTCCAAATATGGACAAAGAGGTGGAGCGAGGGCGGAGCTGAGGCGGGTCGAATGAACGCTATTGGCTGAAAAAAGCCGCTTCATTCGAAATAATCAAACTAGCTACGGCTAACCAGCTAGGTTAAATGCTAAATATCGTTGCTAGCCGGCTAACCCCACGACGATCTCTTTCCCAAACTCAGTGACTAGAATTAGCCGGGGTGACGCCCTTTAGACCATGTCTCTCGCTCTCTCAGCCATGTTTTGAACCAGGCTGTAAATATGGTTTTTTTCTTTGGTAAAATCGGACATTTTAACATGGGGCTCAAATGTAATTGACTCCCTTCTGCGGCCTGCTCTAGTGGTTATTCGAGGAACTGCAGCTTTTTTGCACTTCTGCATTGGCTTCATTTTTCAGTGCCGGAGGTTGCTGCTTGGTTGAGGTGAAATTACTTTTCAGAACGAGGCGAATTCGACAAGATGGACGACAGGATGAAACATGTATTTATTCTCCACCTGAAGATTTAAACCACGTGAAGGATTTTTGTTTGTTTGTTTGTTGAAGCCTTGTATGTATCATTTAGTAGAAGTCAGTCTTTCCTCATCGACGCTCTCCTGCTGATTGAAGTGAAGCTGATTAATTGATGAAAGGGACCATTTAATTTTTCAGCCCTGACTCACATGTGAAAGTCCATTAAATCCATGGTTCCCAGAAGTCCAAACATCTCAAGCTGCCTCACAGAGGAATGTGTAAAATGATGTGGCGGACATGTTGAATATTTCCCTTTAATGTCTGTGGAGCTCTTTGATAATTAATCCCAATGTGAAAAGTGTGTTTCAATGAATAATTAACACAATAGAGCAGCTGTAAAAAAAAAGGCATATTGGTTTTAAATATTTAACTCAATGTAAGTGTGACACATCCTGCATGAGGCAGATCACAAAGTCCGACACAGCGAGAAGTTCTGGGGAGGAATAATATTAACCAAGGCAAACGGTGGAAGTGATTCATGCTCTGATGTCAAGATTGAACTTATTACAACCAAGAGAAGAAGAAGATATGAGAGAGAGGAAGGAAAGAAAGAAAGTGACATCTCTTTGTTCTCTCACTCTGTCTCTCTGAGAGAGAGTGAGTGAGGGGGAGCCCTCACTCACTCTCTCTCACTCTCTCACTCACTCACTCACTCTGTCTCTCTTTCTCTCTCCCTCACTCTCTTGTTCTCTCTCTCTCTGTCTCTCTCTCCCTGTCTCTCTCTCACGTCCCCCCTCTCTCTCTCTCCCTGTCTCTCTCTCTCTCGCTCTCTCACTCATTCACTCACTCACTCTCTCTCTCTCTCCCTGTCTCTCTCTCTCTCTCTCACTCACTCTCTCTCTCTCCCTGTCTGTCTCTCTCTCTCTCTCTCTCTCACTCACTCACTCACTCTCTCTCTCTCTCCCTGTCTCTCTCTCTCCCTCACTCTGTCTCTCTCTCTCACTCACTCACTCACTCTCTCCCTGTCTCTCTCTCTCTCACTCACTCACTCACTCACTCACTCACTCTCTCCCTGTCTCTCTCTCTCTCTCTCACTCACTCACTCACTCACTCTGTCTCTTTCTCTCTCGTCCTCTCTCTCTCCCTCTCTCTCTCACTCACTCACTCACTCTGTCTCTTTCTCTCTCTCTCTCTCCCTCTCTCTCTCACTCACTCACTCACTCACTCACTCTGTCTCTTTCTCTCTCGTCCTCTCTCTCCCTCTCTCTCTCACTCACTCTCTCTCTCTCTGTTTCTCTCTCTCTCTCACTCACTCACTCTCTCACTCTCTCCCTGTCTCTCTCCCTGTCTCTCTCTCACTCCCTCTCTCTCTCTCTCTCTGTTGGATCATCATTACTGGATCATACAGAAGACAGATGACTGTAATATGCTGCATGAATGTACAGTTTCTTCGCTCACGCTCGGTTCCTGATGTGTTTCTGCACAGTTGGGCGACATTAACACTCACTGTGTTCATTTGTTTCTGAACTGTGCATCATTTTTTATATCTGTGGTCTTTTAGCTCTGTTCACAGTGAAACCAGCTTCCTGGACTGTCCAGGTTGAGTCGAACTGAACAGAGAGAACATTTAATATTTCATATACTGAACATTTAGTTTTACGTTGTGTTGATTGGAGTTTGTTGTGGTTTTTTTTCACAGAGTGTGCAGCAGAAGGAAGCAGAGGGAGAAGTGTGTCGGAGCAGGAGAGACGACCGGAGGGCAGAGTCGAGGTGAAGGTGTGGAGAGAGAGACGATCTCTGACGGCAGCTGTCAGTTCTGATGATGTGATGAGCAGCAGAGAGGAGGGAGCGACGAGCCGGCAGTTCGATTCCCTGTCAGCAGCCAGAGACTCTGCTCAGGCAAGATAAGTACACACACACACACACACACACACACACACGCACACACACACGCACACACACACACACACACGCACACACACACACACACACATAATTTTCCCAAGGGGATCAATGAAGTTTCATCTCATCACACACACTTCAAACACAACACACACTGACTTTATCTGGAAGATGAAGGAAAAATCTGAGCTCTCTCTCTCTCTCTCTCTCTCTCTCTCACACACACACACACACACACAGAGACACACACACACACACACACACACACACACACACACAGACACACACACACAGACACGCAGACACACAGAGACACACACACACACACACACACACACAGACACACACACACAGACACACAGAGACACACACAGACAGACACACACACAGACACACACACACACACAGACACACACACGCAGACACAGAGACACACACAGACACACTGACACACACACGCAGACACACACACACACACAGAGACAAACACACACACACACACACACACACACACACACACACGCAGACACACACACAGACACAGACACACACACACACACACACATGTACATGCTGTATGTGTAAAAACTGCAGTGTTAACAAGAGAAAACTGCTGATTTCACTCACGCATTTTTTAGAATTTTCCTAACTGGACTTTCACACACGGTTCCTTATTTTCTTGGTGATGATGAATGACATTTTATCAGCAACTGCTTAAAATGTAGATCAACTCATTTAATAAAACACTGACTGGTAGATGATCATGTTTGGTGGTGAAAGCAGGAAGGTCAGTAAATCGCTCTGCATTTAGCGATAAATTATTTTTGTCTTAATCTGTCGTCCACATCTGTTAATACTGTTTGAAAAGTTTGGATGTCACCTGTTATGACCAATAAACTATTAATTACACAGTCAACAGTCTCGGTATATTTTCAGTGCATATTTCAATCTTTCCAATGGATTTTCCCATTTAATTTAAGCCTTCATTTTTCCCATCTCATGTTACTTGAGGGTCTCACCGGCTCTGTGGCGCAATGGACAGCGCGTTGGACTTCTAGTCGAGCGGAGGAGGAGCCATTCAAAGGTTGTGGGTTCGAGTCCCACCAGAGTCGACCTTTAAATTCAGCCTGTGAGTGAATTTAACCGACTGTTTGTTAAATGTGTGTTTCCGGTTTTTGTTGGATCAACTGCAACACAACATGAGTGTGACTCTGTGCCAGAGCCGTCCTCTCAGTCTGAGTGTGTGTCGATGTTGGCACAGACGCTGCTCTTCAGAATCCATTTCCACAGTAATGAACTGACGAGGCCTGTTCTCTGTGAAGTGGTGCTAACCAGCTCATTTGGCAAATAAAAGCAATCTCTTCCTGTTGTCGTGTTTGTTATTCAGAAACACCTTTTCTCCCTCTCGCCGTTTCCGTCATTAATTTATTCACTCACGTTATCGGTCTTTCGCTCTTCCCTCTACAACACTGTTGCCATCGCAACACGATCAGCGAGAGGCGTCATCAGCTCCGCCGGCTCTTTAATCCGTGTTCAGATGGAGGCTCCCACTCGCCATGAGTAACGCCATTAACAGAATTGTTGGGAGCGGAGGCGCCGGCGGAGATATTCTCTTCCCGTCAACGTGGCCCTCGTGGCCCTCGATGGGCTCGGTGAGCGAAGGTTGAAAATGTAGAATTAATCTTCAAACACAAGCTGGAGATTCTATAAACACGTCCAGTTCTCAAATGTAAATTCAGTCTCTGTCACAGTGCGATCGCTGTGGCGGCCGTTAGTCTGCTCTAACATGAACAAGGCTATTTTATAAGATGATGAATTACATACGATATACAACAATACAACAGTCACTTTAACACAGCGGTTTTCAAAGTGCGAGGCGCGCCTCCCCTGGGGGGCGCCAGAGGGCTTCAGGGGAGGCGCGGCGAGTGAAAAAATAAACCTGAAAAGAAAAAAAACAACATCTGACAAGAGACAAGATGGATGGATTTTTAGTATCTCAAGTGAAAGTGAGAGAGGGCACAGAGTCTGGGGCGAGCAGAAAACGGAGGAAGTATGACCCTGATTATTTAAAGTTTGGCTTTTCATGTATTGGTCCTGATGATGCTCCGCTGCCACAGAGTGTTATCTGCAAAGAGGTGCTAGCTAACGACAGTATGCGACCATGTAAACTCCGGCGTCATATTGAAACCAAGCACCAAAAGTTTAACGACCAAGCCGCTATGATAAAAAAAATATATATATCTGACTGACGTTGATCTGTTTATTATCTGATTTGAGGAATTGCACAAAGAGGCCTTAAATTGAATGTATTCAAAAAGATATTAAAAAACTCTGTTAAAATATGCTAAAAACAGATGTTAAAATGTGTTTTAAAAAAGATGTTAAAACATACAGATGTTAAAATGTGTTAAAAAAGATATTTATCCACACACACAGAGATAAAGATGATTAAAATGTTTTAAAAATATGTTTAACCCTTCTCTTGCATTTCAGGTCAAATGTGACCGAGAGACTTTGTTTTTAATCATAACTATTGTGTTTTTCATCCAATTGCCTCAAGACCTTATGTTATCCTCCACACTAGGCCTCTGAACATATACAATTGATGATCACCACTTACATTGAATTTTGAGTGATTTATTCAACAGTGTACCTCCTATGATATTTCGGGTCAAAAGTGACCGCCATAAGAAATGAATGGGTATGGGTATATTATGCTCATCCTGTAGATGGAAAACATCTCCATACACACACACACACACTCTCTCTTTCTCTCTCTCTCTGTCTCTCTCACTCACTCACACACACACACACACACACACACAACAATTTACTCCAGGTTACGGGAACCTCTCACTTTCTCGGGCTATATGATAGAATGTATCATATCTTCTCACAGGTGCAAGCTCTAAAGAAAAAAAACCCTTCTTGCACTAAATGCCCCTCCCTTTCTGTCTCTCATGCATATGTATTTGTGCCTTGCTCTCATTTGACTCATTGATGAGGTGATTTTCTGTCAGAGAGGTCACAGACTCCAGTCGTCCAATGGCGCCTTCCCTACACACCAGCCTCTGCCAGTCTGGTAAAGAGAGTGCAGAACTCTCCAGACACTCCCCCAACAGCCCCCTGCTAAGGTCAAAAAAAGGAAGAGGTGCGAGCTCTGTGCTCCTTGAGACAGAAAAACTAGCCAGGCCTGTCAGAAGTGCCATGCCTACATCTGCAAGGAACATTCCACCACAACTGTGCATTGACAACTATGTGTGTGAATACACACACACATGCAGGCATACACATGCATACACAGACACACACAAACCATGTTGATGTTCTGTTATTGTCTTTTTTTTTGAATATTTCTTTTTCAGTAAGTGTTCATTGATGAAAACAGTATAAGTGTCTTCTTTTATATTCATCACAGTGAGTGCAGTCAATGCTAAACTTGATGGGCCGACCGGTGCGTCTGGACTATATACTGAACAAACACTGGCTTGCCTGTATCAAATCTATACATCCCATACATCATTGGAACGGGAAGAATCTCAGCTACAACACTAACTAAAGCATTGCCATCTCCAGTAAACACACCCTACATGGCAAGCATTTTTATAGAATACAGTAATGTAGAGCAAACGCTATCTTTGAACTTACTCCAAAATTAGAACATGAAATTCACCCCTGGTGACATTCTGTCTTACACCCCTTGATTCTACTTGCTTTGACTGTTCAAATGAGACGTCAACCATCAAAATTGGATAAGGGGTTCCAGAGATATCACTATGCAAAACACACCGGTCACTTTTGACCCGGAAATGTCATGGAAGGGAGGGTACGACAAATGCAAGAGGAGGGTTAAGAACATACAAACATGTTTAAGATGTTTACAAAAATAAAGATGTGTATAGCATTTATAGTTCAAAACCTTTTTAAAACCTGTGTGGAACATACAAAGAGACAACAATAACAGTAATAATAGTAATAATAATTAGGGGGGGTAAAGGGGGGGCAGCATGCTTTTGAGTTCTCTTTAGGGAGGCTGGCTATCCCACACTTTGAAAACCCCTGGTTTAACACACTGAACTGGAACATTCCTGCATAAACATCTGTACAGGCAGAGAAGGCTCCTGGTCCACATGTTGGACTGTTGGTAGATGCACTGATTAATCTGCTGTTTGTGGCCAACGCTGCAAACACGTTCACTGAACACGACACAGACAGAAGTTGAATCAGCTCTTTTTGTTTCAGCTGCCAAAATGAGCAGCTTGATCCCAAAGAGGAAATAAAGACACGCGATCCAACGTGTGTTAATGTGTGTGTGAATCAGTTCATCATTGATCACCAGGATGATGTCACAGATCATATTATGACCTCATCTGCAGCTCAGCGTCACTTGATTTGTCAACTTTCCTGCGTCGCCGTGCTGCGGAGAAGAGGCGACGGCGGGCGGCGTTCTGACGAGCTGCACAGCCCAGATCTCATCAAAGAAACCGATCATTAATGATGTTCATGCGTCATTGTCACAAATATATCACAGGACACAATCTGCACGCTGTTGTCTCCTCGTTATCTTTCCCTCCCTCTCCTCTGTCCCTCGTCCCTTCATGCACCGACTGCAGCCTGTCGGGAGCAGCTTCATTAACACAGCACCGTGTTTTTCTCTGGACCTGTCGTCCTTCAACACCGGAGGGAAATCACAGCGTCTTCAGGCACCTGAACAGGTAGAATCAGTGCTAAAGGTCCACTGTGTTTACAAGACGGGACACGGCTCTCTCTCTCTCTCTGGTCCGAGCGCCAGAGGGTTTGTTATCAACAATGACTTCATGAAATCCTCGAGTGAGGAGCTGCTGTCTTTTCAAACAATGGACAGACAAAGTGTCCTGATCATAGACTGTATAAAATATGGACGTAGTGTCC
>JBBMOC010000817.1:0-14916 GCA_037975185.1 Centropyge bicolor | reverse complement strand
CACACACACACACACACACACACACACACACACACACACACACACACACACACACACACGTCGACTCGAAGGCTGCACAGCCGTCGGACGTCTCGGTGTCAGTGAAATCAAAGCAGCCCAGCAGACCAGGACAAACTCCCATCAGTCGGGTATTAATTGCTCAGATATGAGCTCAATTATAAAATCAGAATCAGTGAGGAGTGAGAATGCTGCCTGACTCTCTCTCACCTCCCCGATGCTGCATGTGTGTCGGCGCTGTCAGCGCGTCTCACCAACAAATTACTGTTTTTGGTAAATGGAGTCATTGTGATTCTGATATTTAAAGCTCTGTTATAAGACGTCTGCAGAACAATGGAGAAAAAACTGGAGAAGCTTAACGATGACAGCACAATGAACGGAGACAAAGAGAGGAAAAAGCCTCTGAGGTCAGATGTGCTGGTGTTTTCAAAGTGATGAAATATTATGAACAAATTGTCTTGGATTTTTCTTCACATCTCATTATATCTTTATTCTCACAATAGAGAAATGATATTCTTCTCTAATCGCAGCAGTATTGATTATAAAGTTAGAGCCTCTAACCACAAAAATCACAGGTTCGATCTCCACAGTGTCGAAAGCTCATCTGTCCTCTCTGTGTCCTTCAACAGCTGTTAGTTTGAACTAGAGGTGGGCGGATCAATCCAAATGTCGATAGTATCGATACTAAGGGTCAGCAGTGTGATGGTACATCAACCTTAAATATTAAAAGTATCGGTATTGGTATCGGTATCGGCGATACTGGCCCTGTATTTAGTATCGGACCGATACCAAATCTTGCAGTATCGCATACCTGTAGTTTAAACCGAGCATCAGCTAAAACAGCAAATGCAAACGATATAAAATAATTGGTGCGACCTATTGAGAGATTTTTTTTTCTCTCAGTGGTTCAGAAATCCACTTAAGTCATCCTTTAGAAGATTTTAGTGTGAAGCTGTTTCGGGGCTGAGGTTTCAGGCTATTTCGTCCTCTGTGTGTCGAAGCCAGTGGAAATGACAGAGAAATGATCTTTTAGAGGAAGACGTGAGGTGTGGAGGGAAGAGCTGACAGGGCGATGACAGGCCAGACCAGGCAGCTGTGGGCACACACACACACACACACACACACACACACACACACACACACACACACACACACACACACACTCTTAAAGACAAACTCATCACTTCACACAGTCCAACACGACCCATCAGGTGTGAACATCCGTCTGCTCCCTCTCCTTCTCGGAGACGCAGCCGAGTGTGTGTGAGCGCGTGGGTGAAGTGTGAAGATGAGTATTACAACTATTTTCACATTGTAGAATCGAACAGATGGATCAGAGTATAGCAACACAGGTTTAATACGAGGTAGCAAAAACACAAACCTCAGCCAAGAGTCTCTTTTCTTATATACTCATGAATGTGCGTTGACCAACAATCATGGGATATTATGGGATATGAATGACTTTTTAATTTAAGGAACTGCTGTATTTCATGAAAAAAAGTTAAACTGTTCAAAAACTGTCTCTTTGATTGAGTCTCATGGATCAAAAGGTTCATACAAGCGGATTAAACAAACATTGAGTTCACCCATGCCGACGTGCATCTTTAAAAGGCGTCACAATGGTAGACATAGAAAAAAGGGGTGCATTCAAAAATCCGTTCATCCGTTCACTTAAAGTCAGTGAAACCTGTCTTCAGATTTCCTGCTGACTAACAGACAGACAAGCCAACAAACAGGACTGAAAACATGGCCGCCGTGCAGACCTCCATGTTTGAAAATATCACAACACTAATCTTCACGTTCAGATAAAAAAAAAGCAACTTAAACCAGTGAAAGTGTTACAGCAAAGGTCAAAGCTTAGTTTAAATAACTGGGGTCTGGAGTTCATCATGGTTCAATATACAAACTTGAACCTTGGTCATCAGAGTTCAACTGTTCACATGGCAGGTCCAGGCCAGGTCCAGATCAGATCCAGGTCAGGTCCAGATCAGGTCTGGGTCAGATCTAGATCAGGTCAGGGTCAGATCTAGATCAGGTCCAGGCCAGGTCTACATCAGATCCAGGCCAGGTCCAGATCAAGTCCAGATCAGGTCCAGGCCAGATTTAGATCAGGTCCAGGTCAGATCTAGATCAGCTCCAGGTCAGGTCTAGGTCAGGTCTAGATCAGCTCCAGGTCAGGTCTAAGTCAGATCTAAATCAGCTCCAGGTCAGGTCTAGATCAGGTCCAGGTCAGGTCTAGGTCAGGTCTAGATCAGGTCCAGGACTCAAAACACGACTGCCGTGCAGGTGAAATCCAGATTCTATAATAACACTAATCTTCATATTCAGATAATGAAAGCACCTTAAACCAGTGAAAGTGTTACAGCAAAGTTCAAAGTTAGTTTTTTGCTTAGTTTAAATAGCTGGAGTTCATCATGCTTCAATATACAAACATGGCAGATTGATCCAGACAACACTGTTCCATTATGTGCTGTTAACTTTTGCCTGTGTCCTGATTCCCTCCTCTGCTATTGAGCATCACTGGCTTCATGTAAACACAAAGATAATCTGTGAATTTGCCCACATTTTGAACTCCCGCTGAGATCACAATCGCGCCCGGCGGACGCGGCCGCTGCCTGTAGGGGGAGCGAAGAAAACATTTCCTCTCCCTGTAAATCTCAGGCCAAGCCGTGCAGAACAACTCCGGCTGGAAGATAACATCAGGCCTTCAGCAGATAAGGCTCCCACACACAGGCGTAGACGTGCTGCACACTTGGATGCACCATCAAACGTAAAGGGATCGGGGGGGGAGTTCAGGGCGAGGTCAGCGGTGGTTCACCAGCCTTCGAAGCTGAGGCGTTTACAGGAGAGAGCATCCGTTTACATGGAGGTGGAGGTGACGCCTGGAACAGCTGTCAGGGGTCTCACTCTGCTAATGCTGTTAGCATGTTGTTGTTCTGAGCGGTGACAGATGAAAACATCAAACGTCAGCAACGAGGAGACCATAACCTTCAAAATGTCTCCATCAAATGAAGACATGAAACAATCATTTACATCTTGTTTGAGGTTTGACTGGTGCTTTATTGATGACATCATCGTCTTCTGCAACGGTGCAAATCAACTGAACTCTATATTTAGCTGAAAATAAAAAGACGACATATCGAATGTTGGAACTGAAAATTGTGTTGTTCTATGAAAAATATGTGCTCGTCATAAATTTGATGCCGGCAACACGTTTCAAAAAAGTTTGGACAGGGATGACAAAACACTGGAAAAGTTGTGTAATGATAAAAACACCTGATGGAACATCTCCCAACGAACAGGTGAGAAACATGACTGGGTCTATAAAGCAGGGCTGCAACTAACGATTGTTTTATTGATCGATTTATCGGTCGATTATTTTTTTTTGATTAATCGATTAATCAGATTTAAAAAAAAAAAAAAAACAATTTTAATTTCCACCTCTTTATTCCAAAATAGAGCATTTGGACTGACAGAGGCTGCTGTTTGAATGTTCTGTGACAATAATATTAAATAATAATAATGATGATGATGATGATGATGATGATAATAACCTAAATGTTTGTCAAATATCTCCAGTAAAAAAAAATAAATGTACACAAATATATATACAAATAGATGCTACACACCTGCAAAACATGTAGGCTACTTTTTTTATGAGGTGCAAAAAAAGAAGCATTTTTGTTGTTTAAAGGCGTCATATGTGTCAAGGTATCATCATGTCAAATTGCTCTTGCAAAGCTTGCATGTTACGCATGTTTTAGTTGTGTGAAGCGCGAAATACTCCCTCACTTTTGAGGACTGGCGTCTAACCATTTTCTCTGGTCAGTCGTTTGTAGAATTTACTCAATTTCCTTTGAAAACACGGCGTCCGCTCTGCCACCACTTCGCTCCGTTCAACTCGCTCTGCAGGTTGAGTTTTTAAAAAAAAAAGCTTTATTAACATTATTTCAGTCAGTCAGAATTGACAAATCATGCGACACAATGAATCGATAATTTAATTGCCAGCACTTTTAATAATCGATTTTTTTTTCAATTTTATCGATTCATTGTTGCATCTGTGAGAATCTGCCTGAGCAAATAGTTCAACAACCTCAGAACAAAGCTCCTCAGAGTAAACTTTCAATTTTACCATCTACAATTCTTCAGTTTTAGCATTTGACATGTTGCCTTTGCTTTATTTCCAATCACACAGAGGCCCAACTTTTTGGAATGAAGGTTATATTTTCATCACAGTCGTGGATGAAAATTGCAAATTTACATTTTGACTTGCAGCTTTTCTGTAAGTTGGATATTTGAATGAGAACCTGACTATTGATTATTGGCAGGAGACTGGATGCAAACCACCGCCTCCAGGGTCAAAGACACGCACTGTGTTTCCTCCTCTCAGGTCTCACAGTGCTTCTTCCAACGACACCACAAGACGTTTCCTGTCAGAAAAACATATGGTCGTTCTTAGTGTTTGCTAAATGGACTCATGCCATATTTCCTGGTGAGGACAGTCGCTGCAAATCAGCGAGGACGTCTTTATGGAAGCATCGAATCCACCAACATTCTGCATCAATGTGATAAACGACGCAGTTAATTATTTAATTAACTGGATCAGCCAAAAGCAAACTCCCATCTGGTTATTTTATGTATTCCTCTGCATTGGATTTTCACAATAAGAGTATTTATCAGGATGAATGATTGCAGATAATAAAGATTTAATCTGCACTGCTCACTTCAGGTTGGAGACACATTACTTCAATAATGTTGTGTTCTCCACGAGAAAACAGGGCAAAAACTGGCAGTTTAGTGACGACAGATGGTGCAGGAAATAAAAAGCAGATGTAAAAATCACTTCCTGTTAATCCTCCTCAGAAAAGGCTTCAGTGGAAACGTCACTGATCTGGTGAAACACTGACTAACAATGCAGACGTGCTTCCACTCATCTCAAACAAACCATCAGTCTGTGTTTGGCAGCCGCACTCTGTAATTTACTGTGTAATGAACTGAGTGTGTTCTCACGTCTAATTCGCGACTGGTTGATCTGTAAGTGGGTGAACGTCGTTATAAGGTTCTTATAACACGTCACACATCCCATAAACCATGAAATGAAACCAGCGATTATGTTTCGCTGCTTTTGCTGATTGATCGGTCAGAAAATGTTGGCCACCTGCACGTCTACTGTTTCACTGAAAATGAAATGAATGAACACACACACACACACACACACACACACACACACACACATATTCAACGCCATGGAAATTATTAGTTTGGCAGCTTGAATGCGAGTCGACGAGAGGCGGTGAGACGTGAACCGCGTGTGTGTGTGTGTGTGTGTGTGTGTGTGTGTGTGTGTAGCGCATGTACAGTATGTGTTACTCCCTTTTCATAGCCCACGATCAGTTTAGACTATAATTGACTTATAAGCTGCGCGTGGGCGAGCAATTAACTGAAACCTAATTAAGGAACTGCCTGAAATCTGCATAAGCGGTTGAGCCAACAACAGCCAGCATCAACAATAGAGCCTCCTGTTATTGACTTTGGATTTAACAAATATTCTAATAATTGAGCTCTTTGATCAACCTGCTGTCGACAAACTGCATTATGGGAACTTTTAGCTCCACATGTGTTTTTCCTATGTGTGTATATTCCATCATTTCTACACATGGTCCTTGAACCTGCATGGGCGGATCTGGTGCCGACGAGTCCTTGACTAATTTCCACCTGTGGGCAGAATACGAACATTAGCTGGTTAATTATGCTCATATGCTCTTAGTAAATGCTTAACATTGAGGAAATTAGTATCCACCAGCAGGAAATCGATAGACTGCATAAGGAAGTGCTTTTCTCTGGAAGCACTTTACAGCGATTACTTATTCATTCTGCCGGCAGCAGTGGATTCTGGGTATGTAAGCGACTTGTCAATTTCTTCAGCTTGAAGTGGAAACCTTGAATATACACACATCAATATAGACCTGAGTACGCTGGAAAGTCTACATGTCATTTACAACATTGCAGAACAGTGATGAGGTCGCTCCAAAAAACAATCAAAAAGATGTTTCTAATGACTTACTTTACCCTCAACAAGGTCTGAGGTTGGTTACTTTTTGCTCTTCCAAGGTCAGGGGATCTCAGCCATAACTAAGGATGGCACCAAACAAAGTAGTAAATTGGCTCCAGGGCTAAATTATTCAAGAGCATAGTATCGATTTGCTTTTCTGCCTTTTTGTATTGGACAAATTAAGACATTAGTCTCTGATGCATTTTCACTGTTATCACATCACATACAGGTGGATACATATACATTTCAAGTCCAAGCTAACAGTCCAAACCTGGCCTTGATGTGTCGGACGACTTCAAATAAATACCCCAAACGAACCCCCCCTCGAGAGCTAATGGTTGTGAAGATGGACCGTGAGAAGGAACAATAATGAAAGAGCAGCACACAGTAGAACAAGACAACAACACAAGCAATAGAAGGCAGAGATAAGAGTCTGTGATGGAAGTGGACAGCAGCAGCAGCTGATACCGGCTCCAACTGAAAACAGGACTCGGTGCCGACAATGGAGGCAGCCGCTCAGAGCTCTGTGCTGGCGATGGGACCGGGGTTGGCGACGGTGTCCGCACAAACACAGGCAGCATCTGCATGACTGCCAGTTCGCTGGGGGTGGGGGGGGCAATGCTCGGTGCAGAAATCTGACAGAATCACCACTTTTTACAATTAAAAATGGTCATTGATAATGTTCTCAGCACATCTGGAGCAGACTCACGTTCTGCTCTCATCCCTGCAGGTTAAACCACTGTGACATCTCTGCACAACACGTGAGCTGGAGCTGGACCGAACTGGAGGCCTTGGGATGAGACGGCGGTATCTGCAGCCACCAGGCCGCTCGCCACTCTCGCTGCAGATACCGTCAGTATCAGTGGCTCCGATCCTGATCTGGTCGACGGGCGTTTGTGCAGGAGAAGCCAAATGAGGAAACTAACTGTGCATGATTTGATTCTATTTAGGCAAACAGATGGCAATGCCAAATGTTGCACAGGAAATATTATAGCTTGGAATGAAATATTTAGCTTATGTAGAGAGAAGAATCTGAAAAATGGATTTGTTTTCATGTGGAAACTGAAACACATGAGTGAAGCATGTGCAGAGCCAAACCCTCAGCCAGACAAAGCAGATGTGAAATACATGGTGGGTTTGTGAACAGATAGAGAAACACATAGTGAACACTGAGTGGGTCACACACAATGCACACACACACACACACACACACACACACAATGCACACACACACACACACACACACACACACAGTCACGTGCATGAACTGTGCATTCACCAACAGACCCACATCCACTCTGTCGTAAATAAACACAGGTTCTCTCTCTCTCACGCACACGCACGCACACACACACACACACACACACACACACACACACACAAACACGGTGTTGCCGAAAAGGCCATAAGGCACGATTCTCTGTAGGGTTGCCCTGTCTGTCTGTAGGTCAGCCAGCGAAAAACTGCAGAGCAGAAGGGGCCACACACACACACACACACACACACACAATCACAGGGAGACAGACGCACACATTCACACTCTCATCTCACACATCTCTCATCCAAAAAGAGCAACAGTCACACACACACACAAATGCCACTTCGCCGCCACTGAAATAAACAAAGTTTCGACACAGTTTAGGGACATTTAAGGATAGAAAAAGATGATCCACATGACCTGACGTGAGAGTGTGTGTGCTCTGCAGACTGGAGAGACTCAACACACACACACACACACACACACACACACGACTTATTCAACCAGAAAGCTGAGATTCAGTGGGAAAAAAAAATATCTCTGGTGGTTGTGTGGCCATTAGTTGAGACATTAAAACCATAACTAGCAAATGTGTTTTCTCCTCAGACGAAAGTATGAATTATGGGTAATATTTTCTGAATGCAAATTCATCCTTCCCAGTCGTATTAAATTGTTCAGAGGCTTCTCATTTGTCTTGTGGATGCGTGTTTCCCAACAGTCGGGGGAGCTGATTTATTCGCCTCCGTCAAGTCACATTTTATTTTGATGTTGAGGAAGTTTGCTCGACAGTCGGATTGAAACTGTAAATATCTTTCTGTTTTTTCTTCATCTCCTCCACTTCCATCTTTCTCTTGTCTTTATCAGGTGGAAACAGGCTGATGGAACAGTCTTGGCTGAAGTTACCTTTCTTAGAACAGTCACGTGAACGCCTCATATCTTTACACAAGTAGTTATGAATTTCTTGATAGTCCTCCTTTGTAACTTTTCTAAAAGCACTCAATCAATAAATGGTTTGTAACTCACTGTACAATTGTCATAAGTCAATATAGAATATACTGTGAATGTCCCATTATAGAAAAAAAATCAGCCCCAACATGTGGGATGAGGCCTATTCTTCACTGAAATAGAGGGACTCTGTGAAGACCTGCTCAGATTGAATGCAAAGTCAATTTTAGAGGCAGCTAATAAAAAGTCACTGCACACAAATGGATGTTCACAGACGTGTTTTTTTTACTCCCTGGGAGGTGCGAACTGAAGTGACAGCATCACGTCTGAGTTGAGTGAAAGCTGTGATTGTCCTGAGGCTCGATGAGTCCAATTCACAGACGTATGGATTCGAGAAGAAAAGCAGAGAGGAGTGAAAACAACATGCTGACCTGCAGCTGCCCATGAATCTGAGGGCGGTCGGTACAGATGTTGCCACCTGGCCACATCTGGAGAGTCGGTGCATTGACTATTAGGAGCAAATAAACAAGGAAAAAAATCAACAAGAACAAGTCTGAACATACTCGAATGCAAAGCTCGTCCAAATTGCCACAGAGTCGAGGTGAAAAGCCCGGCGCCGCACAGACGGGGGAGAAGTGATAATCATTTAAATATGGTTATCAGAGCACACGCAGACAGGACTGGGAGGCATTCATGGTGATGCACTCGGCCGCTCAGACTGAAAGAGCCAGAAATGGTGGATTAATAAAAGAGTCTGAGAGAGAGAGAAGTTCTGTTTACACACACACACACACACACACACACACACACACACACACACACACCTGAACAAATCAGTTTGGGGAAGTCACACAAATCATTTGATGAGTCCAGATGTGGTTCGATGATGTGACCATCTCTCTGTCAAATCAAGTGTCCACAGCAGAGGCAGCTCTCTCACTGTCACTGGAGGCAGCAGCGGAAATTTAGGTTGGACCAAGCGGCAACCTCTGCCGCTGAAAAATGAAGCCAATGTGGAAGTGCAAAAAAGCTGCAGTTCCTCGAATAACCGCTAGAGCAGGCTGCAGAAGGGAGTCAATTACATTTGAGCCCCATGTTAAAATGTCTGATTTTACGGCATAAAAAAACATATTTACAGCCTGGTTCAAAACATGGCTCTAGTCTCAGAAGCTGTTTTTCTACTCCATGACAACTCTGGGGGGGCGAATTTTTTTATAAGGCGTTCGTTTAAAATATACAGCATACATCATTATGCATAGCTGTCAATGCTAGTTTGATTATTTCAAATAAAGCGGCTTTTTTCAGCGGCTTTTTTCAGCCAATAGCGTTCATTCGACCCGCCTCAGCTCCGCCCTCGCTCCACCTCTTTGTCCATATTTGGAGTAACCGGAGGTAGGCTACCAAGATGGCTACGCACTACGATTAGCTTCATTTTTGCTCTTCAGAAACCTATGGGTGACGTCACGGACACTACGTCCATATTTTATACAGTCTATGGTTTTTACACACACACACACACACACACACACACACACACACACACACCTGAACAAATCAGTTTTGGGAAGTCACACAAATCATTTGATGAGTCCAGATGTGGTTGGACCATGTGACCATCTCTGTCAAATCAAGCTCTCTCTCTTTCACTGGAGGCAGCAGCAGAGGTTTAAGTTGGAGTCTATATTCTGCTCCTTTGTTCCCCGCTCCGTTTTTATATTTGATGTTGTTGTTTTCTCGTCTATATCGAGGGAGACGAAGGCCGATGTAATTCTGCGTTTTGATGCATTGAAATGCAGCTCTGACGCTCGGCGAGCTGATCGATAAAAGGGCATTTTAAAATTCAATTATCTCTTTTTTTCCCCGCTCTCACACTCGCTGCCTTACGACTTTCTTTCTCCCGCTCTATCTCCAGCTTGTTCCTTTTTTCCCCATCTCTCCCTGGTTCGCTCCAGTCGCCCCCACCTTTACCCCACCACCACCACCGCCGCCGCCACCAACACTCAGTTCTCTTATCCTCAGTGATACAGCTGAGCTCGGGCTCATGTTGTGGATTGTGGGGAGCTGTGGAGAGGGGAGAGCCGAGGAGGGGTCTGCACACACCTTTATTTCCAATGAAGAAATTTCTACTTTCATTGACTGAGTCCTGCATGTTTAAGCTGCACTTTACTCACGGTTCGAGACATTATCAGTGATTTGGTTGGTGTTGTCAGATGTTGTGGGAAAACAAATGGAATTAAGTGTTTGATTCAGTGTGAGCATTTTGCAACTTTGCACATTGAATAAAAACATTCCCTCATTATCTGATGACTCAAGTAGCAAAGTAGCTGTGTATGAATTTAATTTCCTGGTTTCAGGGTTGTTTCAGCAGGAGATGATTGTGAAGCACGACGGACCAGTCTTCCTAGAAATGTACATTCAGTGACTACATGAGGCTGAAAATAAGGTCGACTCCGGGGACTGCATCTCGTCACAGGCCTGGAATTAATGAACAGCCACATGTTGTTTTTTATTATTGATCAGATGCCAAATGTCAACAAGGCGGATCTGAGCTCATCCGAGCTGGTCAGAGGGCAGAGAGAGAGGAGTTCAGGAGAGTGGCTGCTGATAGAAGAACTCTTACGTTGAGACTGTGATGGACGATGATTGATGACTCAGATCCCTCAGGTATTTTGGTTTACTCTCTGTCTCTGTCTGTGTGGAACCTAAATGAACTGAACCTAATGACGAGCTCAATGTTGTTGTAATAAATAAATGTAAAAAATGTCAACCTTCTAAAATATTGTCACCAAATTTATTTGAGGTTTTATAGAATCGTCCAGCATCAACCTTTCAGCCTAGATTACCTTATTATTGTTATTGTCACCACTTTCCAAACTGTTCTGTTCTCTGCAATATATTTTGTATATTCATATATATATGAATATATATATATATATGTCATATAGTTACTTTTAGTTCCGATAAGATTACTGACAGTGCAATAATTCAACTCGCAGATATTGCACTCTGCTCTGTGCAATATCCAAGTATATATCTTGCCTCTTCATTACTGCTAATGTTCATTTACATCTGTTTATATATAGCTCCCAGTACCCATATTTATATTTATATTACATATTCTTTTTTTTCTTTTTTTTAGATATTTATATATACTCAGACTGGTACTATGCTGCATAATACTGTACTACACTGTTGACACAACCTCAGAAGCCATTGCTAAGTCTAAGTCTAAGTCTGTTCCATGACTCAAAGGCGACCATCAGAAACCCCCAAACTAAAGGCCACACAGGTGGTTTGGCTGATCCAGCTGTCAGACATGGACTTGTGTTACGTACAAGTGTCTTTGTTACTGTGATGATATTTTCTGAAAGGGCCTTTCTTTGCAGTTGAACCTTTGTATACTTTAATCAACCTTTCCTTGCCCTCACCGTCATTAAATCAGCAGCCATCACTTAACAACACAGTGCATTAAATAATCTTATTCAGTAACCATGGAGTTTGCTCCGGGTGTGATGGAGCTGTAGGTGGGCAGGTCGGGGTACGGCGGAGGCACAACAGAACATAAGGTTTATCTAGATAATCGCAGGGTGTAGGAGCAGGACGGCGGTTCAAAGCCGGGTCTGACAGAACGGGTGGTGTTTCAGAAGCCGCTGCAGAAAGGCAGTGTTGATGTTGTAGGTTGCTATAAGGCAGCGGTCGGCGGGGTGGCACGGCTCGCAGCAATTTAAATGTAGGACGCGGCGAGGGCGAATGCAAAGGCGAACAGACAAGGCACCAAGACAAATGATGGCCTCTGCGAGCAGATAATGACGGCGGAGATGCAGATAGACTGAGAAGCACGGGGATGTATGGGGCGTCGGTAGAAATGGAAACAAAGATGGAGAAAAGGATGCTGCAGGACATGCGTGTTAAAGCACATAGGAAAATGAAAGATGGCTTCAGAGTGACAGTGAAGGAAGGTTTCATTGACAGAGGTGTGATGGCAGTCAAGCCGTTTAACCCCAAAGTCCTGAATTTGAATCCAGTCGAGAACCTTAATCGTACCTCCCCCCTTTTTTTCCCCTCTGTCATTCTTCACTGCAGAACCATTAAAATGTGTCACTGTAATAAAAATGGAGGCAGGGGGTGATGTGAAAACACACAATGAGAAGGAGAAGGACAGGGGAGGAGACGAGGCAGTGAGATTGATAAGTCGATGACCTTGGTGATAAGGGAAACGAGGGACTTCCTGCGCCGTCACAAGACTTGAAATGTAAAACAAATGGAGAGAGGACGATAAAACCTGGCTTTCCTCATGGAACAATGCTTCACGCTGCTTCTAAAAATCTGCCATCTGGGTCACGCACTGACAGAAATTTCATTCCGAGGCTCATAAATCTCTCGTCCGCCGGGATAGGACTAATCTCGGTTTGGCGAAGGAAACCACATACCTCTGCAAAAAGTTCTTTTTTTTGCAGGAATAAAGAAAATAAAACTCGCCGACACCGACGTGTTTGTAAGATTCGACAGTATGACTCAAATGGGTTTCAAGGGCCCGAGCATCGTGAAGCGAATCAATAAAGTCGCAGTTCTGCCAGAGGAGCGCCTCAGAAAGCAATCAGCCCAGAACAAGCACAACAGACTGTAATCAAGAGCGAGGCAGAGAGACGGGCAGCGGGTCAGTTGCGCCGTTACGTCGCTGAGCGTGTAATGTACACAGTGTATGTGCGGGTCCGCGGGGTGGGAAACAATCCGCGGCGGGTCGGGTCCTGGACGACTGTGATGGACGCCTTCGGGCCACCGGGAGAGAGGCAGGTGAGCAGCACTCAGTCCGTCTGAGCAGCTTGTTATTCGCTCCATTAGGATGCAGACGTGTTGAAGTGGACAGCATTGACTCATCTTATATAATTGTCCCTAATGACGCACGAGGAAGGAGACGCGCTTGTGTCTGGGTCGTGTAAGCGATGTCATGACAAGCCTCTGAATCAACCCCCACATCTTAGGTTTGTTCAGCTTCAAGTGGGTCCAGTGTTGTGGCTGTTTCTGGTTGGAGAAGGATTCACTCAAACAGATGTAGGAAGGTGAGGTTAAGAGTGGATTTCTCCCATCCATGAAAAAGAGAACGACAGAAGTGGATGTAACTGCTGGTTGAAAATGGCTAAAAGCTTTGAACATTTCAAACAGATGGGCCTTGTGTTATGTGTGTTGCTGTTCATTAAATATCAATTTCCAAGGTAAAGAATAAACCTGCTATTTTATATTAAGTCACCAATGCAGATGATGTGAAGACTGAGAAATGACAGGTTTGAGTGACAGGTCACTTCTGATCAGTTACGTTCATGATGTCAGACAGAATGAATAAATGAAGCGAAACACGACATCAGTTCCGTCTGATCATCAGACTAAGCGAGTCGAGCACAGACAAACATCATCCATTTGTAATGCCTTCAGTGGAGGTCGTAAAAGAGTGTGACCTTCCAACATTCATCAGCTCAGCAGAGATCAGGGTGGAGCCTCCCAAGTTAGACTACAGGTGGATGCTGAGGTGGAGACGGAGCTCTATGACTGTTCCAGAGGTTTGACAGAGGAAGAGTTTTCAGGTGAGCGGCAGAGGATTAGACTGCGAGTCATGTGTGCTTGTACAGTAGCTGGACACTTGCAAACTTTGTTAATGAAACTACAGCGTCAAACTTAAAGCCTCTGAAGTCGTCTTCTTCTTCAGTTTTTATGAATTATTCATTGCTCACCGTGCAGCAGTCCAACAATTCAGACACCATCAAAATCCGTGAATCCAACAATCATAAATATATCCACGAACTTCACTCGGCTCCACCAGCTAGCAACACCTGTCACCTGATGAAAGGTTCCTAAGTAGGCATGTGACCAAGCGGCAACCTCCGGCGCTAAAAAATGAAGCCAATGCGGAAGTGCAAAAAAGGTGCAGTTCCTCGAATAACCGCTAGAGCAGGCCGCAGAAGGGAGTCAATTACAATTGAGCCCCATGTTAAAATGTCCGATTTTACGACAGAAAAAAACATATTTACAGCCTGGTTCAAAACATGGCTCTAGTCTCATAAGCTGTTTTTCTACACCATGACAACTCTGGGGGGGGGGGGGGGCAATTTTTTTTTATAAGGCGTTCGTTTAAAATATACAGCATACATCATTATACACAATTCATAGCTGTCAATCTAAGTGCCGCCACTTTGATTGACAACTAGCCACTGACGGTGTAAAGGGCATTACCCCAGCTAATTCTAGTCACTGAGTTTGGGAAAGAGATCGTCGTGGGGTTAGCCGGCTAGCAACGATATTTAGTATTTAACCTAGCTGGTTAGCCGTAGCTAGTTTGATTATTTCGAATAAAGCGGCTTTTTTCAGCGGCTTTTTTCAGCCAATAGTGTTCATTCGACCCGCCTCAGCTCCGCCCTCGCTCCACCTCTTTGTCCATATTTGGAGTAACCGGAGGTAGGCTACCAAGATGGCTGCGCACTACGATTTGCTTCATTTTTGCTCTTCAGAAACCTATGGGTGACGTCACGGACACTACGTCCATATTTTATACAGTCTATGCATGTGACACAAAACCCAAGGTGACACCTAGTGGACAACTTAGTTCCCTACACACACAATGGCCCTTACAGAAACTTCTACATCCATAATT
>JBBMOC010000816.1:0-15000 GCA_037975185.1 Centropyge bicolor | reverse complement strand
TGTGTGTGTATGTGTGTCTGTGTGTGTGTGTGTGTCTGTGTGTGTGTGTGTGTATGTGTGTGTGTGTGTGTGTGTGTGTCTGTGTGTGTGTGTGTGTGTGTCTGTGTGTGTGTGTGTGTGTCTGTGTGTGTGTGTGTGTGTGTGTGTGTGTGTGTGTGTGTCTGTGTGTGTGTGTGTGTGTGTGTGTCTGTGTGTCTGTGTGTGTGTGTGTGTGTGTGTGTGTGTGTGTGTGTGTCAGTCTCACCTCCTTCACACTGCAGGTCGTCTCTCTCTGGTTCTTCCTGACGAACCTTTGACATCAGTGTCAGTGTAGGATCGGAGGAGCTTTACTTCAGTCGAAGTACTGACACTGCAGTAAAAATCCAAACCTCATTAAAGAGCCAAACATGTGGTTTGTGCTCGGATGAAAAGGCTGTCGTCACATTTCCATTCGAACATCGTTCAGGTCGAGGCGTTGCTGTTTGATTGTTTGATTGTTTTGTCGTTTGCTGCTGATGTTTCAGATCCATGAACCTGCTGAGGTCTCCTGACTCCAGGTGGAGCAGAGGAGGACCTGACTGAGAAGCTGTCACATGATTCTGTGCCTCCGTCTTTCCTTCATCTCTCTGACACGGCTCACATGCAGTTCCAGCTCGGGCTCATGTTTCTCCCTCTGACACAGTTTCAAAGCTTCCTTTGCTCCTAATGAGCTCAGCTATTGATCAGCTCATCGATCGGCCGACTGCGTCCATCGACTGACCGTCTCCTTGTAGCTGTGGATGCAGGAAGTGGATCAACCAATCAGGACGAACCTGGACCAAAAATCAGCTCTGAAAGAAACTGAAGCTCAAAGTTTCCAGATTTTCTTTGAAGGAAGCTCAAAAACAAATCTGTGGTTTTATCTTTCACTTTGGAGGATGTTATTGTTTTGGTTCTCAGGATCATCAGGTCACAACTCGACTAAACCAAAAGCTTAAACAAGAACCAATAAAATGTGTCAATGAAAATAAAAGCATCTACAAGAGAAATTATTTTCAAGATTAATCGTCTTTTGCTTTTGACCTGTTGAAGAAGCAGAAGACGTTAATCTCACACACACACACACACACACACACACACACACACACACGATGGTCTGTCTCTGATCGAATGACGGCCGTGTGTTATCAGTCGAACAGTTTGATCCTGTTTCCTCTGATCAGAAGCTGTTTCACTCTGTTGATCTTTAGTTTGTATAATCAGTGAAACGGCAGCGTCGGCCTTTGAACCTCAGCTGGTTTTCCTGCTGCGTCTCTCACATCAGAAGGAACTATTACACTTTCATCACACACAGTAATGAGCCTGTTCCGTTTCAGGAACAGGAGGCGGCAGGTTTCAACACAACTCGTCTCATTGAAACAAGTGTTAGTGTCAGATAACGAGCTCCACAGATCTGGCTTCAGTCCGTCTCTTAAAACCTCGACAGCAGGACAAAGGAGCAACAGCTCAGGAGACTCTGCTTTCATCAGAGTACAGTTGACTCTTTGAGATGAAAGAGGGCAGACTGCCTGTCACAAACACCACAGTATCATCAGCAAAGAGACGTCAGCTCTCTGCTGCTTCTCTTTAATTAACACAGATTCAGTCTGTCCTGAAGACTTTTGCAGCACAAACAGGAACAGAAATGAAATGTTCAGAAATATTTGAGACCAGCTGAGAAGTTGAACTGACGTGTTACATCGAATACACTGAATGTAACAAATACATATCATATAAGAAGTGTAGTAATCAAGAGAAATAGTTTCTGCTCTTCACTGTTCAAGAGGGGAAAATCCTTTTGGCGTCCTTTTCCAGCCACAAACATTTCACATCCTCTATCTGTGTGTGTCCTTGAAACGTGGTGAAACCTCTTCTTCCTTCAGAGGCGGACGCAGTGATTCTCTCTGTGTTTCCATGTCCTGGGTTTGAATCCGTCCTCAGTCATCCATGGATTTATTGTTCACATTCATTTTAACCTTCACTGAACCTGAAGTCGGCCTCTGTGTTTCCCAGCTCCGGCCTGAGACCTGACATCCTGCCTCCGGTCTGGAAAAGAACCAGTTTAACATCAAATATCAATATGAAACAACAGCAAGTGCTGCGTTAAAATGTGGTGAAGAGATGAAGGAGACGCTCTTCAGACGTCAGTAAGTTCAGTTCGTCTCCTCAGATCCCAGATCCCTGAGGCCGCCGGTTCCCGGTCCCTGAGCTCCCACAAAAGCAGCTCGGATTCCTCTTCATGATCCTCAGCCGGAGGCCGAGGAAACACATTTATCAAACAGATCACAGGCTCAAAACTGCTCCAAGAACTGCGGCTGTATTTAAGCTGCATCCAAAGAAAGGAACGCACTTCAAGGCATTTGTTCGTTTTTTCACATTCACAAACTTTCAAGTCTTTCTGGAGGCCGCCGGTCCCGCGGGGCAGCAGGTCCGAGGCTGAAGGCTTCGGATTATTCAAATCCTCCTTTAGATCTGTGTGCATTGGTTGGACGGCTGGTTTATCCTGCAGCTGCTCCGCCTCCGCGCCGCTCAGCCCCAGCGCCAGGAAACATGCAGCCGGATTCAGCCTGAAACACGACAAGGATCCTCATCTGCTGCTGACCCACAATGCAATGAGCTACCTTAAGATCCAAACATAAGCTCTGGAACAACCCTTTGTTTGCTCTTTGTGGAATTAGCATTTTCATCTCAAAGTTGCAGTTAACAATATTTGTTTGTACAGATTGGATTTTTTCAAACTGGTGTATATAGACGGTCGACCGAGTCTGAGCAGAGTCTGTCCAGCTTTTGCACACAGACGCAGAGAAGCTCCGAAGTCCAGAACAAGTGTCCCTGTGTTTTAACGTCTGCTGGTCTCATTCTGTTCTGCATATCTATGAATGACCTGTTGACCTGATGAATCTATGCAGATGACACAGTGCTTGTGTGTCATTATACCTTAGTGTTAACCTCAGATCAGAGTCTGGCCTCTTGTTCACTGATGGTTCATGACGTCAGTAGATTATGGAGTTTTACCAACATCTGTGAACCAGTCACACCGTCGACGTTTGACACTTCCAGGCTGAACTTTGTTCTCGGCTTCTTGTCGCCTTTTAGAAGAGGAGATTCCGATATTTACTAGCTAATGATTATTCCAAATGAAAGCCCAAGGAGGAAAATCAGCTGTGTAAAGGAAAGGACCAGATCAGATCCTCGAGGGCCGAAGGTTCAATATCATTAGTCAACAAAGAGCCGAACTGCAGCGCCATCAATAAAGAACAGCACAACTCTGAAGATAATTAGACCGAAGAAAGTGAGGAGGAGGATTTTCAGCCTTCAGCCTAATTAACTGAAGAAGAGACCAACCTGAACCGGTTCAGGCCTAACTCTGTCCCAACTTCCAACCCAACACGTGGCCTGATGTTGAACAGCCTCAGTCGAGGACACTGCTCGTGTTGTTACACAGAATCAGATATTCAGCCATCGCCCTGCTGCAATGAAGCATTTCAGGTCATTAAAGCTTCTCGGCTCATTTTGACAAAATGTTTCACCAAATAAAGAAAGCTAATATTTTGAGTCGGCCTGTGGACTTTTCCTTCCTGATGAAATGCTTTGAAAGTACATTTCATACACAGAGTATGTGAAATCCCACTGATAACAGCAGCTTCCAGTTTCCCTCAGTCTGTTCCGAAATGAAAGTAAACTCTTCTTTTATGAATTTGATGTCTGACCTGATATTTAAAGCATGTTCGTGTTGTAGTTCTTTCAGAATAAGAGCGCTCCGTCATTCAGGCCAACATGATGAGGAGCTGGGTGCCGGCTGGTTTTCCAGACTTCATGCTAAGCTAAGCTAACCGGCTGCTGGGGCTTTAACTGACAGACGGGCAGGATTCACTCCTCAGGTGTTTCTGTTATTTTGTCCACCTCACTAGAGATTAATTAACACTGTGCATGTACACAAATGTAAATGTACACAAAACACAGGAGGGTGCATTCGAGTCTCATAGCACTGAGCTGTCCGAAGCGATCATGCACGACTCCAGTTACTGTCGTGAATATGTATGAACACAAATATCCTCATTCATATTTATGAGCATGTTGGACTGATGAATATGCATCAACAACTGCAACTAAAGAAAACAAAACAAGACACACTTACCTGATCCGATCTGTGTGTGTGTGTGTGTGTGTGTGTGTGTGTGTGTGTGTGTTGCACAATCCGCCCACGTTGCACACACATGGTCGGCACAACACCCGAGCATCGTCCCCGGTGACGATCTGTCGCTAATTGCTGTTCAGTTTCAGATGACCTTTGGTTGATGGAGTGTTTACATAACTGACACACACACACACACACACACACACACACACACGATGCACACATGAACATTTATGAATCAAAGCACACAGCAGATTAGCACACGCACAGAAGTTATTATGGGCTGTTTGAAGAGGGGAAATGAAGGACGAGGCGTTCGATGGAACACACTCACACACACAATGACCTAAAACAGAAGATTCTAATTGGTCGGTTCTGTCCATCAGCGAGCGACAGGCAGGAGGCGCCATGATGGGATCGAACATCGCATCACCATCAAGATCCCTGTGACCTTCGACCTGCTCACGTCTTCATCGCTCTGGACGCCATGAAATGACAGGTGAACTCTGGAAGCTTCCGCGTCCTCCTGCTTCTTATGTAAGAGAGGAAGTGACTGTAACAGATTCTGCTAACAGCAGGCTGTGAGATGCACTGGTTTTCACTCGGCTTCTTCATAGATGAGACAAACGTATGGAGGAAAACTGGCCTCCAGGATGCTGCAGAGTCACAGTGGGTGAGAGTGGAGGAAGCCGCTGTCCTGAGCAAACAAAGGTCTCAATAATAGATGTGTGGTGCAGCAGCTCTTCAGACGGCGAACACACTGCAGAGCAGAGAGGCCTCATATCTCTCCAACACGCCGTGACATTTTCCTTCACTCTTATCTCTGCAGCCAATCACACGAAGACTTACTCAACAAAGGTTATCCTGAGGATGGCTGCCACGGAGACGGCGGCAGGAAGCAGAAGAAAAACACAACATGCCGAGACGTTGGCGGACTCTTCTGCTGCTTCATGAGTCACAGGCCGTGGTGGATCAGGTCCCGTCTGATGCCGCGGGTTCGACTCTGAAACGTGACCTTTGCCACCTGTCGGCCCTCATCTGTGTCCCATGCGCTCCCTGTTGATCCTAATAACGTACAAATGCCATGAAGATAATGTCAGGTAAAGGTTCCTGGGTGGCCGGCGAACAGCACAGGAATCATCTGAGTGTAGAACTGAACATTTCCTGCTTCTGATTTAACACTGTTTTAACTTGAAACACTCTCTGTCAGGCTGCTCAACCAGCGGAGGTGTTCAGCTCATGAATGAATATTCAACAGCAGCTGACTGTGCTGAGTCTGTAGGTGATGCCTTCACTGACTCTTCGGACTGAAGTGCGTTTGAATGCTGATGCAAGCTCCAAAAAATGTGAGCAATCATTGAAGTAAGTAACAGACACTGATGGAGCTGGGAGTGAAGCTGGATCGTTCCTGCTTCACAGCTCGTTCATCAACTCCAACAACACAATCTCTGTGTTTTCAAATGAGCTGAGAGGATTCAGTAAAGGTGACCTTGGAGGAATCGACTTGACTCCCTCAGTTTCACCTGTTTAATTCAGCTCCTCGAACAGATTCCAGTCGGATGAAAACCACACACACACATCATTTGCAGCAGGTAATAAAATGTGTATCTGCATATCTTATCTGGATAATAGGACGCAAAATCTCAAACGTAACCTGGAGGGAAACGTTACTGGAGGAAACCGACATGGTTTTAAATCTCATCAGCCGTCAATGAAGTAAAAACCTGGATGGCCTGCAATTTCCTATTGTTAAATTCAGACAAAACTGAAGTTATTGTACTTGGTCCCAAGCACCTTCGATGCAAATTTTCTAAAGATATCAGTTCTCTTGATGGCATTGCATTGGCCTCCAGCACTACTGTTAGGAACCTAGGAGTAATCTTTGATGAGGATTTGTCCTTTAATGCTCATATAAAGCAAATTTCCTGGACTGCCTTTTTTCACCTACGGAACATAGCAAAAATCAGGCATATCCTGTCTCAAAAAGATGCAGAAAAATTAGTCCATGCATTTGTAACTTCTAGGCTGGACTACTGCAATTCTCTTTTAGCAGGCTGCCCCAATAAGTCGTTAAAGACTCTCCAGTTGATCCAGAATGCTGCTGCACGTGTACTGACAAGAACAAGAAAAAGAGATCATATCTCACCCATTCTGGCTTCCTTGCACTGGCTCCCTGTCAAATCAAGAATTGAATTTAAAATCCTTTTGCTAACCTATAAAGCTCTTAATGGTCAAGCACCATCATATCTTCAAGAGCTCATTGTACCCTATTTTCCCAACAGAGCACTACGCTCCCAGAATGCAGGATTTCTATTGGTTCCCAGAATCTCCAAAAACAGATTTGGAACCAGAGCCTTCAGTTATCAAGCTCCTCTCTTGTGGAATCAGATCCCAGTCTGGGTTCGGGAGGCAGACACCCTTTGCACATTTAAGAGTAGGCTTAAAACCTTCCTCTTTGACAAAGCTTATAGTTAGGGTTGGTCCAGGCGAGCCCTGAGCCATCCCTTAGTTATGCTGCTATAGGCTTAGACTGCTGGGGGACTTCCCACGATTTACTGAGGTTCACTCTCCTCTCTCTCTCCTCCACCTGCATCCATTCATAACCCATCAATGCATCGTACTAATCCAACTTCTTCCCTCTCTCCTAGTTCTGTGTCTTCTCTCCTGTCGCTTTCTGCAGGTTCTTGTGTTACTGGATCCCCAGAGTCCAGACCCATGTTTACAAGCCTCCGACTGACAATTTGTCCCCGCTCAATACCGCTGTTCAATATGTACACGCCTGTGGATTATATTGCTGCTTGTCCACCTCTCTCTCTCTCTCTCTCTCTCTCTCTCTGTCTCTGTCTCTGTCTCAACCCAACCAGTCGTGGCAGATGGCTGTCCATCACTGAGCCTGGTTCTGTTCTGAGGTTTCTGCCTGTTAAAAGGAAGTTTTTCCTCGCCACTGTCGCATCAAATGCTTGCTCATGATGGGAACTGTTGGGTCTCTATATGTTGTCGGGTTTCTCAACCTGCTCTGTATGTAAAGTGCTTTGAGATAACTGTTGTTGTGATTTGGCGCTATACAAATAAAATTGAATTGAATTGAATAGAAGTTCAGGAGGAGGCGGAGCTCCAGAGGTCACGAACAGGAAACGATTCTCATCACACTTCGATGCTCGGGGTGATTTTCTACGTGAATCCTTGGTCAGAGCTCCTGCTCCCCTCTGTTTCATGACTCTGGTTGTTTCCTGCAGACTGACGGGACCGGAGGCGACAGATCCGATGATGTGCAGTTATGTCACAGCGTCTTGAGCCGGAGGGGAAACACAACGTCACTTTCTTCTGTCAACACAAATAAAATAAAGAGAAAGAAGAAGAGGCCGACACAGTTTACAGTCTTTCCACTGGAGCTCTGAAAAAAGACTGAAGATTCTGATTTGGATCAAAGCGTCATGAAAAACACATTCATCCAAACATGAACAGTCCAAACTCCTGAAACTCAGATCTGCCTCAGTGGTCTTCAGCTGGATTCTGGATTGTGCAGCAGACGAACTTTCTGCAGGCGCTGATTCACAGCCACATGTTGGTGACGAGTTTCTGGCGTCTGACACCTGATAAATGCCACGAATCCGGTTCAAACTTCTCGTCGTCGTTACGTGATCGGACTGCTGAGTCACATCGTCTACGATGAGTCAGCATGTCGGCTTTATCAGAGCGAAGGTTTGCATCTGTGGAGAGCGAGGTTTCAGCCGTCCAGTCCTCAAACACCGAGCAGAGTGTGACGTGACTGGATGAACAGGAGCAGCAGTGTGAGGCCCAGCAGAGCTCTGAGGCCGGATCAGCTCCTCTTTCAGCTGCTCCAGAGGAAACCTTCAATTCCACCCTGACACCCACCAGAAGGAATGAATGACTCCTGCTGCTGTTTTTAATATTGTCTTAATTCTCAGGGACGAAGTCCAGCTCTCTGGTGGGAACTCTCCTCATTAACATGTCTCTCATTAATGCACTGAATCTTTGTCCTGGAGTCCTGATGTTTGTCAGCCGTCAAACATTAACGTGTGTCCTGTTGGTTTTTCATAAAATCATGTGTTAAATTCACAAGTTTCAGCTGAATTTTTGTCCCAACGTGAACAGAAATTAAACGGAAATGATTCCTCCACGTGTTCGGTCACAGCTGCAGCTAATCGGATTAATCACGTGTTTTTAATTAGATGTCAATTAACAAGCAGCTCATCTGTCATTGTCACCTGAAGCAGACAAACACTGTGTGTGCTGGGTCTCTGAGCTCATGTAATTCGAGGATTACAAGCGTTTGTTCCTCAGAAAATGAGCCGACACATCGACACAATTTCGGGTGACACAACATTTATTTGAAAGTCTGTTGATACAATGACGTGACGATGTCGTGAATGCCTGAAAGAAACTCCATATTCAAGCTTAAATCCTCTAAACTGGGACGATGTGATGTATTTTTCAGTTCCCATTCAATCTTTTCCAACATTAAGGAAAGGGGTTTTGGTGTCCTTTCCTGCCGAGGCTGCTTCAGCAGAGCTCCGCCCCCCTGGCCCAAGTCTGCGACCGAACAACAACCCACATCCTGTCGCCTCAGACAAACCTGCAGGTGCCTCCGAATTCCATCACTGTTTGCAAATCCTTGAACCACCGGCTCATTGTTTCTGGACTGACAACGAGAAATCAACAACGATTCTCTGACAGAATCCAGACGCTGCAGCTCCGTCCGCCTTCCTGTTACAACGAGGAAGATATCGAAGAGCGATGTTTGCTTCGTCTGTGTGGAAACAGACTGAAGCCTGTTTCTGTGAGCGTGGCTCAGACAGTCCTGTACTCACAGAGTTCATTAAGCTGCTGGAACGTGTTCCTGAAAAGCAAACTGACGGCAGATTCCTCCTTTAAAGTCAGTGCTGTCAAGTACTAATTCATATATTATATTAATTCATCACAAAGCCTCCAATTAATTATTTTTTACTGAAGTCCCACCTCTAATATTAATACATGTATGAATGTATTCATAAAAGTGAGATTCAGTTAAATCCTTCACATGTGATCTGCTCGTGTCAAAGTTGGATCAAACATTGCTTCCTGCAGGTTCAGTGAAAAATCGCCAGAGCTAATGGTTCATTCTGCACTTGGAGCAAACAGGAGTTTTCCTTCTTGGGATAATGAATATTTTCCATTTTTTCACTGTTGTGATTTGAGCTGTTTCACCTGTAGATCGTCTCATTGTCTAACTCGCTCAGAACTGAATCCTGCACGACGCCCCCGTGACGTCCCCGTGACGTCCTCGTGACGTCCCCGTGACGTCCTCGTGACGCCCTCGTGACATCCTCGTGGCGTCCTCGTGACGTCCTCGTGGCGTCCTCGTGACGTCCTCGTGGCGTCCTCCTGACGTCCTCCTGACGTCCCCGTGACATCCTCGTGACGTCCTCGTGACGTCCCCGTGACGCCCTCGTGACGCCCTCGTGACGCCCTCGTGACGTCCCCGTGACGTCCCCGTGACGCCCTCGTGACGTCCTCGTGACGTCCCCGTGACGTCCCCGTGACGTCCCCGTGACGTCCCCGTGACGCCCTCGTGACGTCCCCGTGACGCCCTCGTGACGCCCTCGTGACGTCCTCGTGACGTCCCCGTGACGTCCCCGTGACGCCCTTGTGACGTCCCCGTGACGTCCCCGTGACGCCCCCGTGACGCCCCCGTGACGCCCCCGTGACGCCCTCGTGACGCCCTCGTGACGTCCCCGTGACGTCCCCGTGACGTCCCCGTGACGCCCTCGTGACGTCCCCGTGACGCCCTCGTGACGCCCTCGTGACGTCCTCGTGACGTCCCCGTGACGCCCTCGTGACGCCCTCGTGACGTCCTCGTGACGTCCCCGTGACGTCCTCGTGACGCCCTCATGACGTCCTCAGAGAGCGTCGATGCCACCGGATCGTGGGAAACATGAGGACAATGATGCTGTTCACAGCTAACAGACGTGCGACCTCGCCTCATCATCCCACCGACAGACTCGTCTCGCATCATTTGAGGCCTTTATTTTGACGGCTCACTGACAGTCTGTCGACGCTCTGTGAAGCTGCGGCAGGAGGTCTGGTCATTAGTTTGTACTGGTGGGTTGTGAAGTGCAGTTCGGCGTCAGGCTTCAGGCTGTTTTCTGTTTACACCTCTTTGTCTCTGTCAGGGTTCGTGCTCTTGTTTGGCTGAGTGGGCGTCGTTTGGTGTCGTTTCTGTGCATGTGTGCATTTAGTTCTGTCTGTTTGTGAGTTTAGCATCGAGGAAAATGAGGCAGATAAAGAGCTTCTATGTTTGCCAGGATTGAGTGTGGAGCTGTTGTGTCGGGATGTTTGTGTGTGTGTTGTGAGTCTGAGCTGCTTTGTGTGTGTGTGTGTGTGTGTGTGTGTGTGAGACAAACAGACAGTCGCAGTAATTGAGAGATAGTCGTCACTGATGTGTTGTCTTGTCTTGATGTTCCACTGACGCCTTATCAGCCTCTTCTGCTCTGGGTCTATTTTTATCAGAGCAGAAGATTCAGCGAAGCAGAAACCTTCAGTGGAAGTTTATCACCTGCAGTGAAACGCTCCCCCTCACCACCTCTGTTTATGGAGGAGAAGCTGACTAAACTCTGGTGGACAGACTCAGCTCCAGGAGCGGCTCCGTTCTGCTCTGAGGACGCTGCTTGAATTTCAAGTTCTAGAGAGAAAAGCAAAGACTTTCCAGAAACTTCTACAAGCAAAAAAACCCTCTCACGCTCAACATGTTCCAACATGTTAATGTCAACAGAGCAGAAGTTGACAAACCAAATCCACGACCAAAGTCCTGTCACCCTATCCAACAACTGCTGAGACAGTTGATTAAAAAGCTGCTCTTCATAACTTGATCCTGAATCCTTCATCCTGGTGGTGCACCACAGGGATCACCTCTCGACCCGCCGGAGTTCAGGATTCAATAAAGGCCTCACCATCATGTGCAGACTGCGTCACAGTCATCGCGCTGCTGTTGTGAATTAAATGAGCCCATCACAGACCGATACTGTCGGCGAGGTGTCGGCTCATCAGGCCAGCAATCAAGAAAGGAAGCATCGGGGATCAGACGTCCCACCAGCGATGAGGATTAAGGCTTCAGTTTGCTTCGGAATGCTTTGTGTCAGGTTTTGGGCTCAGTTCAGGTTCAGTTCTTCCTGACTGTGCTAAGTCCAGAGTCCAGTCACAGGTCTGAATGTAAACCTGCATTTTTCCTGTAAAGACACCAAACTGTTATTTTTATCTATTTGACAGATATTTACATGACACAAGAGAAAAGGCAGAGAAGAGACAGACTGAACAGACAAAGTTTGCCTATTTTAGCAGCACAGACAACAACAGAAGGTTTGAGACTGAAGATATGTTTGATTCATTGATATCAGAACTAAACATTCTCGTCAGTTTGCAAACATTTGATAGTGATTCAGGGAAATCAAACCGGCCGTGTTTAAGCTGCAGAGATGAGTATGTGAGGGACTGGGGTCAGTGGATGGATGGAAGCTAAACAGTTTTCCCTCCTGTCAGTGGAGTCTGATAAAGCGCTCAGTCGCTCCTGAGGAAACATGGTGTTCTTGTGGCGGGGAGCTGCTGTTTCTCGTCTGTTATCTGCACAGAGCAGGTCGCAGTCACCCTGAGGAGCCCTGATGGATTCAGGACACGGAGAGGAGTGGGCTCCCCGGACGGCTGAACCCCGCCTCTCTTTCTGAGGTTACACTCTGCTTCACTGGCGTCCAGTCCCAGGACACTGGTCTGTGTGTCAGACCCTCGTCCTCACAGCTCTTCTCTCCGACATGATGGATCACAGGAATGTTGTTTCTTGTCGTGTGGGTTTTTTTAGAGTTAATGAATGAACTCAAGAGGCCAGTTTAAAACAGTAAAGTCCCAGTTTCCTGCTCCACATCAGCAGCTGGAGGTTTGTCCGAGCACTGAAGGTGACGGGTGACATCTGTCAGACTCGTGGTGCTGAGCTCGGCTCAGACACTCACTGATTCGCTGACACAACACTTTACATCAGTCTTCTTCTTGAATGATGTGATTTAACACGTGCGTCCTGTCGACTCTGTTCCTCTGTTACCATCCATCATTTGGTCACTCAGCAAACTCAGACTCTAGGTGATGGCAGAATAATGGTTACATGTTATATCTTATATGTTGAAGTGCTGAGCTGCAGGTTCAGGCAGGAAGCTGAATGCAGGACTGAAACCGAGGAAGGAGCCTCCGACCAGAGTCAAAGCAGCTCAATAAAAAACCGAAGCGCTTCAGATCTGCACTCCAGCTGAGAATCCTGCCAGCGAGTCGGCACTTTGTGACGAGGTGAGTCGAGGACACTCGTGGTCCTCGGGCCGAGCCGGAGCTGATCCGTGGCCATAAACACGTTCAGGGTTCGACTCTTGGCAGATGATGTGGAAACTCCATCTACTCGAGTGGCAGGACGAGTCCTGACAGACGCTGCTGCCGCTCGCCTCGGCTCCAGTTCAAAGAGTTTAGAGCATCAAAGATTTCAGCGGGTGATTTATGATCTGTGATGGAGATGATTTAAAGAACATGAGATATTAGAATCCCAGCTGATTGTTCTGAGCCGACACATCGACAGCGTCTGTAAAACTCACTGGATAATCAGACGTTTACGGCTTCTGTGGCGTCAGACTTGATCTGTTTGTAAAAACCTGTCTGGGCTCCATCAATCAGCCTGAAGACAATTAACTGTCCTCAGATCAGATTCATCATGTTCACTGTCTTTAAAGCTCCCTCTCTCTCTCTGCCACTCGCTGGGGGCGATCGACCAGCCAGTCACACCTCGCTCGCTCGCTCATCCGTCCACCCCGGCTCCGCCAACATGACGATGCAGAAGCATTCGAGTGAGGTCACCTGCTGTCACTCACCAGCCTGGAGGTCGTCCTCCACCTCTTCATGTTGTGGCATAAACAAATATGGAATATGTTCTTTAAGTTTTTTAAGTCTGTTTACAGAATCTAAACTTAATGTTTTCTGCTGCATTAGACTAATGTGTAATAGTTCTGTAACTTTAAAGCACAAGAAAATATAATAAAAAAAAAAACCTGTAAGAACTGCCAGTTAGCAGGATGAAGTTTAATCCTCAATATGAACTCACACCACATGAGGAACGGCTCAACCATCACAACTGAAACATGTGGAAATGCTTCAAAGAGCTGTGTTATGAGTTTGTTCTCAGAAAATGTGACTTTTCAAAGCTGCAGTTTTCTCGTTGCAGATCTCCTCTGGTGTTGCTGTTCTGCAGATCTGCCAGCTGACTGTGACCAGCCTCCATCTCTTCTTCCTTTTTCATGAGGCCTGGCGACGCAGCTCTGTCGCCGTGGAACAGGCCGTGGAAGTCGTCCATCTCACTCCGCTTTCCTTTTGTCTGACTTCCTCCAGAGCTTTCACCTGTGAAACAGAACCAAGGTCAAACATCAGTCATCGTTTTGTTCAAATGCTTCTGTGTTATGATGGAAGGTGTCAGAAACAAAAGGATCCGTGCTCTTTGTTGCCTTGTTCTCTGGTGACAAACATCTGACACAGATCGATGGAGCTGGCTGGAAGGAGGAGCCTTCATCTTTATCAATCCTTCATTCAGTTGAATTTAAAAGAAATGTTTTTTAAAAGCTCAGCCAGCCAATCAGATTTTACTTCCTTGTGCACGAGCTAACTGGAGCAAACATGCTAGCTGGAGTGGACATTAGCCTGGGCTCAAATCAGTGATGAAAGCCTTCGATCACGACCACGTTTGACTGGATGATCCTGATGTCACAAGGTGAGCTGGCTTCGCTGCTCAAGAGCTAGCACTAATGCTAAAGAGTACACTGTAGAATGCCATTCAGTCATGCTAAAAGTGTTAGCGATGGTGTTTCATGGTTCAAGGTATTTCACTTTAATGTGGTTTCTAAAATAAACTGGTGCATTGAACCTGAAACATCTGTTGAAACACAATGTGTGGAATCATCCAGCGTCATTAAAGACACAAGACAAAAGCATTTAAAGGCCTGCACGTGTGTGTATACCGTGTACTGTAGATGTGTGTGTGTGTGTGTGTGTGTGTGTGTGTGTGTGTGTGTGTGTGTAGCTTCTGGCCATAACAGAGAAAATGGAATGAGCACCGGCCTAAATGTCCTCACTTTCTAGAATAGACCTCGGTTAATAAATTACTCTGGTCCTCACAACAATAGCAGCGTACACACACACACACACACACACAGTCATGTTTCCATCACTTCAGAGGTCATTACACTGACTCACATTCATTTCCTCTGACCTTCACCCTAAAACTGTGTGAACAGATTTATGTCCACACACACACTCTTCTGTGCTTTACTGGTCATAAACGACACAGATATTGATTAACTGTCAGTTGACAGTGAAAATCAATCTGCTCAACATGGTGATGGAATACAGGTGTGTATTGATCTGAGACACACACACAGTTTTTACTCGTGTTGCTTTTGAGGAATTTACATAGACATTCATTCTCAAACATTAGCATGATGTTAGCGACATGTATGTGGAGCAGTAAAAAACGCTGATGTATACTATGGGGTTTTTTGGGTGAATTTTTTACATGTTACAAATTGACTTTAAAACTGCTCAGAACCAGGGAACTATTTTCACCTTTTTTGGACAAATCAAAATAAGAGACAAACAACGACAAAAGCAAAAGCTAGCTGAGTCAGTTCAGATTCGGTTTGTTTTGCTGAAGCCGGGGTTCGATCCCGTGTCTCCCGCTCGCTGGGCAGCGTCCTTCCCACTGGACTAACTTCAGTACTGATCCACAGCAGCGACTGGACTGAAGATCAGACTGAAGGAGGAGTCTGCAGGAAGTTCACCTTCATCCACCTGCA